>OY748290.1:294991-478790 GCA_963556515.1 Nudaria mundana | reverse complement strand
CTTTTAAACTTTTAGTATCAACTTATAACGTCATTACACAATTATATGTGCTATAAAAGCTTGTCGCGAGATTCACTTGGTTTCAAAATTGTTATATTTAAAATCGATCTCATGAATTTGTTCTGCACAAGAAAGTCTCTCTTAACGTTATAGTTTACTTATTGGCGCTTCAATTTATATTTAACTCAAATTTCGCGACAAGTTTTTATAAAACATAAATTGTGTAATCCTACTACTATACGAGTATTATTAATGCGAAAGTTTGTATGTTTGGATGTTTGTTACTCTTTCACGTAAAAACTACTGAACGGATTTTGATGAAACTTTACAATAATATAGCTTATACATCAGAATAACACATAGGCTACAATTTATAAAGATACGGCGACGGGAACAATAATCACGCGGACGAAGTCGCAGGCGACCACTAGTGACGTTATAAGTTGATACTAAAAGTTTTAAAGTTACGAGTAAGTTTATTTTTGGCTTTTTAGGGCATTTAAATAAAAGCTTGTTCTTTAAAAGTTTTTTTACTTTTAATTTATTTTTTACTTTTTAGTTATCGCTGGACACTTTTCCAGTCTCGTCATCTCAATCAACGCATCATTATTGCAAGGTCGTATGCCGGTTAATTTCGAACAGTTTAGCCCTTCAATAAGGAGAGCAGAGCAGCAGCTCCAATGATTTTACCCTACTTAAGGCCACGTATGCTTGACAGGCAGCGTAGAGCTTCGAGCCTAAGTATACAACGGCGTGGTCGACGGTACTACCCTTCGTCCATTGCCGAGCGCCTCTGGGAAGCACTGAAAGAATTTCCAGTGGCGCCCGGTGGGACACCCGTGTTGCCACGGGTGTTACCCCGCATCTTTGGGATCGGGTTTTATACCGCGTCGGTGAGTGAAGGCGTGCGTGGGGAGCAGCATGCAGCCCTTCTAGCCTACTTCTGTAAGGACGGTGGGTTGCTAAAATGTTTTGACACAATGAATTTGGCACACTTTTTTGGCATAATTATACTTGGTCATAATTGATTTTTAGCAGCATAATTATGTACTGTGGAATAATTATATTTAGGTCTAATATATTTATGCATAGTTATAATTTGCACAATGTTTTTAAGCATAGTGTACAGTCGTCTAATAGTATATATTACTAAAATTGAATAGATATAAATTAATGAAATGAATGAAAAATAAAAAAGTTACTTTAACCAGTATTTCCTATATTATATAGTGTCAAAGTATGTTTAGGTGTGCCCCTAAGCCGCCTTTTAATTATTTTACATATTTACTTATTCTGCGTAAGATGATATTGACTATATGCATTATTGTTTGATACGGTTATGCCTTTATAAAGCTATGCTTATAAATTTTATGCTTAAATATGATTATGCTAATTTTATTTATGATTAAGACAAATATGCTAAATTTGTTATGGATAAAAAAATTATGCATAAATATCATTAGTCTAAATTACCATATGCCAAAATATTTTATGGTTATTTTTTGTATGCAAATGGATAGTGAACCTGCTAGTCCGTCGTCCTCAGGCACCGATCATGGAGATCGCTGGACCTTCGCGCATGCCAGTCTACGGCGCCCTCGCCGCACACTTCGGAACTCAGCGGGGAGTGCTCCCTCACCCTACTGGCCGCCTCCTTCACGAGCATGACCTGCTCGTAGAAGGAAACGGCCGCGTTCCACTGGCTTCCGCTAGGTACCATGGCTCGTAGCATGGTCTCCAACGAGAGGGTATCTACGCCCAGGTCCACAACGAGGTCCCGGCGCCGACTTGCCCACGATGAACATTCTACCAACATGTGGAGTGCCGTGTCGTCACCGGAAGCCTCGCAGTGTTGAGACGCGGGTAAGACCTCACGATGCATGGGAGACAGGTACACACCGAAGTTTCCGTACCCGGTGATGATCAGTGTCACACGATACGTGAGGTCACAGTGCTGCCTCTGCAGCCACTCCTTCATGATTTCCCCATTTCGGTTGCTCAAGTCGCACCTTCCATGTCTCCATGAGATCCTGGCGGAGTTTGGAGTCTCGATTTCTCGAGACGCAGGACTGTGTCGCCAGAAATCGACTCCAGCGCCTCCTTGTCCCATTGGAACAATGACACAAGGGCTCTCATGGAGGTCTCATGGAGAGGTCGCGGCAACAAGAAATGAAGCCTCTAGGGAGATCATGCGGTACCCTATTATTGCTCTGACGACCAAGGTCCTCAACGATATGTGTAATATAGAAGCGTTGTTGGCAGTGAGTCTCGCCGTCCATACGGGAGCCCCGTACACGGCCATGCTCCGCACAATCCCCAGGTACAGTCTCCTGCAGGAAGCGTTGGGTCCCTTTTTTTTTTGCGTCAACCCCGAACTGTGGGGTACTATTAGATAGGTCTTTTAAAAACATTGAGAGGTTTAAGGATTTAAGTATTCGTTTGCGATATATTCAACTATAAAGCTCGTGTTTTTGGTAAATCAGAGCCCCCCCCCCCTCTCTAAAATTTAAATGGCTTCCCCGAAAAGTCTAAAAATTTTTGTGATGGTAGTATAGACTACCATCACAAATAGTAATAATATCGTTCCATCACAAATCGTTTTGCTTTAAAGTTAATTACATGGGTAATGAACTGTAATGAAGCAAAACTATAACGAATCCGAAAGCTCTGTTAGTTCAGGAGTTATATAGGTTATTATGTTTGACTACGGAACCCTATTCTATGAGTGGCCCGACACGCACTTGGCCGGTTTTTATTTCTTGTACAATCTACTAGACTATCCTGTGCTGTTATTTTAGTTACAACACAAGTTCGAAAATGTTCGAGAACATTTTTGTTGTGATTGTGTATTTGTTGGTAAGTTGGATAAATTCGCAGATCTTTTTCAATCGCAAACACACCAGTTTCTTCTTTGTGTAACATATTCATTAAAATAGCAAAATGTTCTGATTTAAGTTCACCAACTCGTAATGCATTCAAGAGATCTTTAAAAATTGTGATTCCTTGTTATCTCATATTTTCTTTCGATTCAATTAACGAGAAAAAAACGCCATTGGTGTACTGGAACAAATCTAGAGGGATTATTCCACTATGCTCACCTGGGTGATGTCACCAAGGTGAACAAAGTGGAATTGATTAGTCTACTTTGATCACCTCGGAAATAAATCACCTGCGTGATGTTACCTAGGTGAACAAAGTGGAATTGATTAGTCTACTTTGATCAGCTCGGAAATAAATCACCTGGGTGATATTACCTAGGTGAACAAAGTGGAATTGCTTAGTCTACTTTGATCACCTCGGAAATAAATCACCTCAAAACTTGTATCTATACGTATATATGGGCAAATCGGTACTGTAAAATAAAACCCTATGATTATAGGATAATGAATATGTTTTTTTTTGGGAGAAAAAATCAGATAGTTTAAATCAGCAAGAACACAAAAAATAACTTATTCTACAGCAATCTGTTATAAAATTGTATAAAAAGCAATTAAAAAGATATCGGAGTTTTTTTAGAAAATGGCCAGTGGACAGATGCAAATAAAACTACTGCAACATTTAAAACTACCTTCAATGAGATAAATGTTTAGCGCTAATGTTGCCAATGTTAATAATTTTAGTACCCTATTTATTAATATGATATATCTTATTAAAGACAGTAAAAAATAATACTTTTTTAAATTAGTGCAAAAAATATTGGGTTTTTTTACGGTACCGATTATTATTTATTAGACACATACAAAATAAAAATTGGATTGGCGTCTTGGGTCAGGTGATTTATTTTAATAGTCAAAGCAGACTAATCAATTCCACTTTGTTCACTTAGGTGATATCACCCAGGTGAACATAGTGGAATAATAAACCGTTTAGCATCTTATTTATACCTGGCATTCGTATTTTTTGTAAGCCCTTTCATTTGATACCCATATTGTAGGAGCGCATTGAACATAATTAGTTAGCCACCTTGTATGTTTCGCCATTTTGGATTTAGAAGGACGTCAGTGTTAACCATGTATTGTCAACCAAACTGAATATCTATACATAATTTCAGCCCAATCGGCTAAGGAAATCTGTTTCAAAATTGAGTTTCAATTTAGAGTGACGGTACTTTATTTTTCGAGTTACTCTTAGTAAGCCCTTTCATTTGATATCCATATTGTAGGAGTGCATTGAATATAATTAGTCCGCCATCTTGTATCTGCCGCCATTTTGGATTTGGAAAGATGTCACAGTGTGAACCATGAATTGTCATCCAAACCGAAAGTGTTTACATAATATCAGCTCAATCGGCAAAGGAAATCTGCTTCAAAATTGAGTTGCAAGATTTCACCCGAACAAACATACCTACTTACATACTAACATTGTAAGCTAATAAAAAGCTTCTTCTTTTGACGGTCACTCTTGTGTATGTAGGTACACTTTGTAGACTAAATAGACGCGGGAGAGCTAGAGTACACTTGGAGTCTAGTTAGGTAGCGTACGTAGATAGGTACTGACCGGGCACCGAGGCGTACGAGTAGGGCGAGCAGGTGGCGGGGTCGAGGTGCGCGTGCGAGGCGGCGTGCTGC
This sequence comes from Nudaria mundana, assembly GCA_963556515.1. Lineage (NCBI taxonomy): Eukaryota > Metazoa > Arthropoda > Insecta > Lepidoptera > Erebidae > Nudaria > Nudaria mundana. The sequence goes on along the minus strand of OY748290.1, from coordinate 474,222 downwards.
GCGTGCGCGCCCCAGTCCACCGGCTTGTACTGCGCGTGCGCGTGGTGCGCGTGGTGCGCGTGCGCGTGGTGCAGCGAGGAGCGCGGCAGCAGCAGCGAGGGGTAGCCGGCGGCGGCGGCGGCCATGTTGTGGTGCACGGCGTGGTACTGGGGCGTGTAGCCGCCGTACGCACCCGCCGCCGCCGCGTGCCACGCGTCGTACTCGTACAGCTCCACGCCGCCGCCCACGCCCCCCACGCCGCCGCTCGCCACCGCCGCCGCGTTGAAGAACGACGCCGGCAGGTTGCGGGACACCATCGGCACGCTCTCTGCACACCACAATAAAACAGTAAAAATCGTGTAAGGATTAATAGAATACAAATAAAATATTATTTAATCATTGTCTGTCTGTATGTGCACACTTAACTCCGAAGATACTGGATGGATTTTGTTGCGGTCTTCAGAGATAGAATAACGCCCAAATACTTTATCATAATCATAACATATGGATTGAAAAGTAGTCGGCCTAACACTGATCGATTTAGTTCTAAAAAAATCTACCCACATTATTTAGTTCAGTTCAGACCTGTTAATTGTGTGAAGTTTGAAACGTGTGCGATAATTAGTTTATATTTTATAAATTTATTAACAAAGCAATCTGACATAATTTCCGCAAATGGAGCAAATCGAGCAGCGTGCCGTCATTAAATACCTCCATAAGAAGGGGCTGTCATCAAAAGCCATCCATGATGATATGGTCAGTACATTAGGGGATTGCACTCTTTCATATTCATCCGTCAAAAAATGGATAGCAGAATTCAAGCGTGGTAGAGAGAGTGTGAAAGACAAATCCCGCTCTGGAAGGCCTTCGACGTCCACTACTGACGAAAATGTTAAAAAAATACTCGACTTATTATGGGAGACCGCAGATTGAAAATTAGAGAGATAGCCGAGATTATAGGCATATCTTATGCACGTACTCCAAACATAATAGTCAACGTGTTGGGTTTCCACAAGGTGTCTGCGAGGTGGGTTCCGCGACTGCTTTCAGTTGAGCAAAAAAGATCGCATCCTTTTTTTTGACTATTGCACGCGACTGTTTGGAGTTATTTGAAGCTGATGAATGTGATTTTTTGAATCGTTTTGTTACTATGGACGAAATATGGGTTCATTACTGTACACCGTAAACAAAACAACAATCAAAACAGTGGAAAAGACCTGGTTCACCACCCCCCAAAAAGGCTAAGTCGATTTTGTCGGCAAGTAAGGTGATGGCTTCAGTATTATGGGACTCGAAGGGTGTGATTATGGTTGATTATCTTGAAGGGGGTCCGACTATAAACTCTGATTACTACTGCACCTTACTACGTCGTTTACAAGAGGTAATAAAAGAAAAACGTCCAGGAATGATCAGAAGAAAAGTTCTGTTTCATCAAGATAACGCTCGTGTTCACACGTCTGTCCAATCAATGGCAGAAATTCACAACTGTGGCTTTGAACTGTTACCGCATCCACCTTATTCACCTGATCTGGCACCGTCAGACTTTTTTCTGTTCCCTAACCTAAAAAAACACTTGGGAGGTCAAAGATTTTTAACAAATGACGAGGTCAAAGCAGCAGTAGACGCATATTTTGACTCTAAGGAAGAATCTTTTTTTTTCAACAGGCTAAATGCTTGGAAGGGAAGATGGCAACAGTGCATTGAACTTGATGGTGATTACGTTGAAAAATAAAAATATATTTCATTTATTATGTATTTATTTTCTTGGTTAGGCCGATGATTTTTCAATCCACCCTCGTATTTTAAAACAAAGTCTGTAAAAACGTTCCGTATGTATGCTTAGATCTTTAAAACTACGCAACAGATTTTAATGCAGTTTTCACCAATAGATAGAGTGGTTCTCGAGAAAGGTTTTTAGTAAGTACCTATATAATTTGTCAAGCGAGCGAAACCGCGGGCGTCTGCTAGTTTCACCATAATCGACTGGCAGGTAATAATCACAGTTATAAGTAAGTTATACACCTGGGTCGTAGAGCCGTTGCCAAGCGTTGCCAAGCTCGAGCTCGACCACCGTCCCCTTGAATTAAGTTCGTACTGGTTTGTTGTGACTTAGGCGCACGAGAAGTATGCGAGAGCTTTCCTTTCCCCTTTACCTTCCCATCCGTAAGTAGAACCCAGGTAAAGAAATACCGAACAGGAAACTTGTCCTGTATAACCATTACAGCACGACTGATGTATTTGATCAGCGACTGAATGAAAACCAATTACAAAAGATCCAACAACGGAATTCGTCACTTCTCGGAATCGGAGCCGAGAGCCGCCCGTGTGCGCGCGACCGACTAGCGACTGCTGGCGCGCAACACTAGCTTCGCTCCTATCTACTCTTATATGTTAGTTAGACCACTCTATAGTTTACCTATATACTATGTACATATATATCAGCCGTACCTATCTGTGTCTGTGTGCCTATGGACAAGGAACGCAGCACACGCAGTGGAATTCAAAGTTCTTGTGACACTCTGTAACTCTGTAAGGGTAGACAGAGCGTTTCTTTGTTTGATTGTGACTGTTGTCGGTAAGATACTTATTATATATACTTTTAACAATAATGTTGAAACGTGACAACGATCTCCACAAATTATTAAGAAAGCAAGTGCTTACTGAGACTGGTAGATATAACAATGCTACTAAAGCACTTGGAATTAGACAAAGTCGGAAGATTGCTATAGTACAAAACAATTTGCGTTTTGCTTAAGCATTCATTAGGAAGATGTATGAATTTGTTACTTAAAACATTATAATTAAAACTTTTCAAATAACAAACCACACTTCATCATGTGAGTACTAAAACAATATGAAGAAGTTTACGAGTAAGCACACTTCTACAGAAGCATACGCGACGGCGACGAGTGTCGAGCCGACACACAAATAGCGGATTGATATATTAGCTTGAATACTCGCATCCTATGCCATAGCCGGAAGTGGAGATTGTGGGTATGTGTAAGATAGCACGTGGTAGTCGATAGTTGCAGCTACTGAAGGCGAAGGTCACCTCAGAGTTCAGACCAGCCTAAACGTGGTATCTGTCGTGTTTTTGTCGTGTCGGTGCGCGGGCGCGGGTGGCACAAAGCCGGTATGTCTGTGAGTCGGTGGTGTCCCATTGTCGGCCTACTCTCAGCTCACCGCCAAGTATGTGTTTTTGTATCACGGCTTCCTGCGACCAGCCTACATTTAATACCGCCTAATGGTTATCATTTCTTTTTCTATGTTCTAATCACGAGCATCCAAGAATCATGTCGAGAGCTGGTAAAGAAAAACACCTAAAAAGGTTCTAAAGTGTATATATAATTTATATAAATGTGTAATAATTCTACGCCATTCTTCAAATATTATGAGGAATTATTAAACAGAACAAAGACTTCAAGAGACTCGTCAACAATCGAATGTAATAATTGGTAAACTAATGAAGTGCACGCGCGGTGGCTGACCGAACTTCGCCGGGCTCCAGTCAATAGACGGGATAATAATGAGATGAGAATGGCGGCTGCGGCGGCGGGTGCGCGACGGGCGGGGGCGGGGTGCGCCGAGTTTCTAGTTTGTAATTAAACGTCGGGTTTAATGAAGGCAACCTCGCGAATCGCCCCAGTGATTTATCCACTATGTTGTACTCGTATATTGAGTAGCGAGCCGTAGACTACAGAACGTCACCGCAGTCCCAGACCACGCGCACCGCAACTTCTCCGAACTACTTGTACCCAAGTACTACTTGTCGATTGGACCCATGTAATTTAAACCAAATTGTGTCTTTTTTAGGGTACCGTTAGTTCAAATCTCGGAACCCTAATAGTTTCGTCATGTCCGTCCGTCCGTCTGTCCGTCCTCGGTCTACCGTCCAAACGGTTGATGCTAGAACGATGACACTTTGGCTGGATAAGTGCGTTTATTACGCCGATAAAGTGCTATCATTAAAAATATTTCAACAATCATGAAAAAAAAAAAAAAAAAATTTTTTGGGGAAGCTGTCCTACACGTAATATGGGGGATCATTAGATAGGTCTTTTAACACGTTCATGCGCTGCACCCTACCGCTCGTTCTTTCACGTGGTGCTATGTGGGGTCTAGTAGACCTGTTGGTGAACTTTAAGAATGTGCGTAATCGGGTTCAAACGACCTGTTCCACATTTTATCTTTGAAGTTAAATATTTCAATAATTATCGTAGTAAACATTGAATACGCGCTTGAGTCGTGTCTATATTGAGTTACTACATACTAAAGTGACATTCGTCCTGAAATTCAGCGCTTTACAAATTGTAGGATCTCAAGCACCCGATTACTGTAGGTACTGGCGGGTAACTATATAGATAAACTAATAGTGTTGTCAAATAAAATATTTGCCAGCCTTCTGGGAACATTGCCAGTCGGCGACGAGGCGGAGGAGTTCTGTGACGCCTGTATATACTTAGTGTACATTTTAATGTGTATAGTATAGTTTTTAGTATGTGTAAATAGTATTTTTATCTACTATTATGTATATTGTAATTCTCTATTGTAAATAAAAGTATGCTAATAAGTAATTAAAATAAAATAAATATAATATTATAACAAGTATAAAATAACAGTAATACATTTTTGAAAAAAGCTCACTTGTACACCATTCCACAAATATTTTATTTTCTGACCGGTTTCGCCTTATGGCATCATCACTCCTAATTAATCCATACACATAATTCACTTTTATAACACATTTTCTACTAATTTTATTTATTTTTACTTTCAGAAACCATTTCGTTAATATTATGACATTAAACTGAGTACCCACTATATAGTGGGTAACCGGTCAGAAAATAAAATATTTGTGGAATGGTTTTTTCCAAAATGTATTACTAAAAGTTCCACCAAGTGCCGACAATCGAAAGCATAAATTATATAAAATAACAGCTTTTAACTAAATTCATATGAATAATACGAGTTTTATATGAAAAAAAAAACCATTTTAAATTTTGTCTGTTTAGGCTTTCGGAACTTTCACTGGCAGATAGCAAATGTAATAAGGTATAACATAGGCTTCATGTTTCCCGGGAATGTATTCGGGAATTGGGAACCACTAGTAGATTGTTAACCAAGGGATGAAAGCCTCCCATTTCTGATGAGATATTTTGGCGCCAACAGTTCGTGGCAGAAATGGGTGTTTACACCTGAGTTAAACACTCTACATTTCATTTCGAATCCGAGGAAAGAAAATAAAAAAATTATAACAATAGAGATTGATCACGTATCAAGTATTGTACTTCCCGCCTATTTTTTTATTTTTGTTTTTCGTTTGCACTTTTTTCAGGGCAGGCTTTAGTCTTTTGATCATACCGCCTTGTCATTAGTTATAATTTTCTATACAAAATAGTCTTCAGTTTTTTAATTTTTTCAGTATCTTTTTACGCACATATAATTTTTAAGCACTAGAGTATTTTTTTATGATTTGACGCGTTACAGAGGCGTTTTAGTCAGGTTTAGTCGGAGTCTCAAACTTAAAATACTGAGTAAAATACTCAGTATTTTAAGGTCCAAATAATTAATATTTGTGGTATTTACATTTTATTTTATTGTAATTTAACTCTTTTTTGTTTATCACCATTCAACAAACAGAATCTTGTATTGACTTAATCGAACTTTGGCTGTATACGTGTTTGCCGTCGCCTCAAGATGTGCTTAATTTTTTTTTTACTTTTCCGCCCTTGGGCCGAAATATATCACTTTCAACCCGCATATCAGGTAAGTAATGACCCACTTTCAGAGCATGAGATGATAAAAATATTTCACGCTGGTAAACTGCGGGTGTCCGTTAGTGTACTAAGTAAATATCTCAAGTCAAGTCAATAGTCTCCATTCAATCATGTTCATTCACTTTTGTAGTGAGTTAGTTTGTAGATGAACGTACTTGTTATTAGCAACGTGGCGCGATCACTTTATCGACCTGAGAACATTACTATCGTAATGATTGTAATTCCAGTGCGGTTATCGGGTAATCTGACCTCGGGTTTTTAGCACCTGACAAGCACACCCAAGGGATAAAATTTCTTTCTGGGCCATGGTATCAGGTTTTAACAACCCGTTACGTTTTTATTGTTTTAATATGTACTATTTCATGACACAAATCTAGGATAAATATTTGACACTTTCCCACTTACAAAGTTCCTATATTTATGTAAGTCGTTCCGTGGGACAGTTGTAGATTTATGCGCCCACACCGTATGAAAGTTAAGCATGGGATACCTTCAACCCGATGCCGCACTCAACGTATTTTGATTTTAGAATCCTTCTTATATTAGAGATATTCAACTTTAAAGCCCATTTTTTAGTAAAAACAGAGTATCCCCAAGTAAAAGCGTTGTAGAAGGAATTAAAGGATCTCTTCATTTCAGACAGGTCAAGTTTGATTGAAAGAAGTGGCTAACGCTCTCACAATACATGGCATCTTGCCATTAAAATGTCTCATGAGTTATTATTAACCACCATCAATGCACGCAAGTTCAAGCCTCTATTTGAGCCAAAAGTGTCTACGTCTCTTCATAAGACAACTTTGATATTATAGATATGGGATACCTCCCAAGACACCAAATGCTGGAGTCTATGAACCGGCTATCCAATCCACAAATGATCATATCAAATGTGTGATCGGAGAGTCGTTATATTGTTATTTTATTTTATTTTATTTTGAAGCCGGACGAAGTGGTTAAGGTACGCCTAAGTGTAAGGAATCAGACCCCTCCTCTGTCGCCGCCGTCCGTGTGTAGGAACGGGGTTCCTAGGGCAGTAGAGACCCAGCCTTCCCTCTGCCCGTTCGCCTACGTGTTGTTGTAGTAGATTGCTTGTACTCAACGACCCAAGAGGTCGCCGACCTAAGTACAGCGTTTAGGTGGAGGTTGTATCTCGCCTACATATTTCAAGCTATATTAATGGCCTACTTCATGTTTTAAATCTATATTAATATTCTAAAGTTATTGTGTTGGCATAGATCGATAAGGTAACGTTATCTACTTAAGATTAGAATATCCCGTGGAGACTTCTAGTTAGTTCTCCACATAGTCATTTAATATAAACTTTTAACCACCAAATGACTGACCAATCAGTGAAAATGTGATTTCCCCTATACAAATTTGTACTTTTTGCAAACCTTGGACCAAAAGGCGTCGATTGGTAAGAAAACAAAATTTGTGCGGTTGGGCTATTAATTGTTATAAACAAATTAATTTGTTAACTGATAAAAAGTTGGTTTTTATATTGGAAAAATTTCTAAGGGTAAAACGGGCAAAATAGAACGCCTTTTACTTTGTGATTTTTTTCGAAAAAATGCGTTTTAAAGAAGTTACAACCATTTTAAAGCGCAAAAATGGTCACATTCAACATTTTTTATTTCACCGAGTTTTGATCGAATTAAAAAAAATCCTGCGGCAGAATACTTATCAGTTCTTAAGCTTCAACTGACTATTTTTCAAAATGAGAAAATATACATGTTTCACATCGTTTTTCACACTGATTGGTCACTCATTTTAGTTTTTCAGGTGGTTTGCCGCTTGCCTACTAACTTCGAACCCCGTCTCATGCGTTTAGCTAGTGTTGATCCTGGTTTATATTTATAGAATAATAAATAATGTATACAGGATAAGGTATGTTCACTTATTTATTTCCTCTAGTCTGTATATAGTAAGTACCCTTTATATATATAGACCTTGTAGCCCGCGTCCTTGTAGTTCACCGTATGGAAGAGTCTTTGAGGACCACCGGGGCGCTCGCGCTCTGCGCAACGGCTGGGTTACTGTGACAACTCTTAACCTCTAGTTCCCTAGAGGGAGTCCTCAGGTGAGGCCAGTCGGGCACACACAACGTTACAATTGGAAATATTCAATTAGATAAATACAATTTATTGTTACAGTGGACTAGTAGGTACTTTAAGGTTCTTTTTCAATCCGTTCGTGTATTTTTCGGGGCATTTACCTAAAAATGTGTTAGGTTAGTACAGAGTTTATACGAGTATATGTGTTATACTTATATCTAACGTTATATTCCACATTTACACCTAGGTAGGTATGTGTATGAAACAATATGGGTGTTTAGGTATACTGACCCTTAGGCTTGTCGAGTGAGAGTGCTCTGGAGAAGTGCTCGTCGACGACGGCGGCCACATCCCCCGAGTAGTGCGTGAACACGACGCAGTTGGCGCTGACGTACTGCGCCCTGCCACGGGCCGCGCCTGCACCCGCCGCGCCGCCGCACTCGCCCTCCGACTCGGACGAGCCGCCGCCTGCAACACGCCCGCGGGTGGTGAGTGTCGTGCGGGCCACGCTGACGTGACGTCACCACTACACTACTCGGTAGGTGCGTGCTTACCGTCAGCGCTGGCGCGTCCGTGCGCGGAGAGCTCCTCTTCCTTGGCGCGCAGCCGCGCGGGTGTGGCGTGGTGCGCGAGGTGCACGTGTGCGTGTGGCGGCGAGCCCGGGGACTGCGCGCCGCTGGACGCCGAGCCGGAGCTGAGCCCCGCGCCGGCCCCGCTCGCGCCGTACGGCTCGCTTGCCGCGTGGGCCGCATGACCGCCACCCGCGCCCCCGCTCTGCACGTTGAACTGCAACACGCACCGCACGCTCACACACTGGAGTACTGGACTGCCTTCGCTACGCCACATAAACCAATGCACCAAAACTGTATCACACAATGGCAATATTGTTCTCTCTCGCAAACTTTCATGTTTCTAGCCACTAGTCACCGTTTAGGAGGAAAGCCAAGGACAGACGGACGGACGGGCATAACAAAACTATAAGGGTTCTGAAACTTGAACTACGGAACCCTAAAATAAAAGCTCACTATGAAAAAAATGTTTCAAAATCAAGAAACACTTGTGCTAAGTTTAGTAGAATCCCATACAAAATGTAACCGTGGTACGTGTGGCTAGTGGCTGCACCGCACCACGTGGTCATGAGTAGAGACCGGATTTGCATATTTAAGCGATTTTCAGCGGTAATAGCATATTTTACCTAAAATCTAGGTAAAATATGCATATTATCGGTACATTCTATAATATTTTCCCGAGTGCACGTACAGTGTACACCCTACGTGCCGAAATGAAAAAATCCGCCAAATGAACTCCACATTAGTAATGGCATTGCGCCATAAACGAAAGAAAAGTTTGAAAACGTATTGATCAATAGCCTAGGTTTTGAACGTTTGTGACAAAGGAGTTTTAGCGAGAGAAACGAACAGCATATAATGCATATTGTTGTGCATATTTCAAGCTTTTTACATGTAATTTGCATGCATATATCAAGCTTTTCATGTTGCATATAATCCGGTCTCTAGTGATGAGTGTTAGTGCATCAAGACTTCCCGTGGGTATTGTGAACTAGTTCCATCATTATAGACGAGAACACTAACACGAGTGTCGAGTATCACATGTACATACACCAAGGCCATGTCAACCAATATTGGCATGTCTTGCCTTAATTGTATTGTAACACATATATAGAGAGGAGTATGTGTAATAAAGTGTATGTCAAACAAAAGTCTGTTGGCAGTTGAATGCGCTAATTTCAGGAGCAGGAATTAGGTATGTACGAGTATCAGCAGGAGCAATGTAACATGAAACAGATTCAACCTCTACCAAGCACCTGATTGGCTTTGTATTTATATAGTTTGTTTGTGATTTAACATAATGTATTAAGAGGTAGCCTATACATACATTATGTTAAAACATTTCTAATTTATGAAGTGCTCACATTAACCGCGTGCTCGTAAATACTCACTAAATGTGTTAATGTTCGAACGTTTAATATGTTAATAACCACACTCTTAATGTGTAGGCGCGTAACTAACAAATGTACCAACATTAGGTAGGTGAGGTACCGAAGCGATGCAAATAAAATTACCATGAACATGTTTGAAAGTACCAGAATCACAAACATTCGATGTCCAGGCCGCGATCGAACTCTGCCAAACTCTGCCACTCTTGTGATATATTGTTTATTTAATTTAACGTTTTTGGCAACATTTAAGAACATACATCTACCGGTTGTTCTAGAAACTACTCGATAGGTGTGGTCATGGTTGGTTTGTATTAGATATATGTGGTTATGTATAGATATGTGTGGTTAGATAGGTATATATATGGTTATTTTAGTTTATATGGTTATATGGCACACTATGCACTTCTAGCTAATCGGACCTATTTGAATTTCGAATGTTATATTTTTTTAAACGTCGCAACCTTCTTAGTAATAAAAAAAAAACAATTGGCGGGAAATCATTTGTCAATTGTTTTTTATCACACATCAAAGTTCTACGTATGCAACGAAAATGGAATTAAGTCGAAAAGATTTTAGGGCGATGATTTTTTATGATTTTCAAAGTTCTCTCTCTCTCCGTAAGACTGTGCCGCTCGTCTTCAAAATGCTTTTGGGAGAGAAGCACCTTGTTTGAGCACCGTGAGGCGATGGTTTGCTGAATTTGAGATAGGTCGAGTTTCTTTACATGACGAATTTCGTGAAGGGCGGCCTTCAACTGCCGTCAACGAAAATAAAATAATGTGGCTACTGTTAAACGGTTAATTGAAGAAAACCCGCGTTTTACCTATGAGACAATTCGAGGACTATTGGGGATTGGTATGTGTCAAATCCAGAAAATTTTACACGAAGAATTGAAAGTTCGGAAACTTTGTTGTCGTTGGATCCCTCATGAACTGACAGCGGAGAAGCGGGCTCGCGTGGAATGGTGCTCACAGATGCTACTGAAGTACGACCACGGACATTCTAATGCTGTTTACGACATTGTCACAGGAGACGAAACGTGGATTTATTGTTTTGAACCCGAAAAAAAACAGCAATCTTGTGAATGGGTGTTTGAAAATGAGAACAAGCCAACAAAAGTGAGGCAGGCGAGAAACGTTGGTTAAAAAATGATCGCGTTTTTTTCTCAGCTACGGGTCCCATCTGTACAATTCCACTTGAAGATCAAAAGAGTGTTAATGCCGAGTGGTATTCTACCATTTGTTTACCCAGGGTGTTAGAAAAAGTTCGCGAAAGACGACCCAAAAGCCGCGTTCTCCTACATCATGACAACGCTTCTTCACACACGGCCAACAAAACGAAGTCATTTTTAGCTTCCGAAAAAGTACAACTTGTCACCCATCCTGCGCATAGCCTCGACCTAGCACCCTGTGATTTCTGTATTTTCCCCAAAATCAAAGATTTGATGAGAGGTTTCACTTTTACCAACTCCGAAGAGGCAGTGATAGCTTTCAATCAGCACGTAGAAAACATGCCTTCAGATCTGTGGTCCTCCTGTTTTAAAACAATGGTTCGATCGCATGAAAAAATGTTTAAAATGCAAAGGAGTATTTTGAAAAGCAATAAACATAATATTTTGGTTTTAACATGTTGTTTTTTTTAAGTTAGGTACGCAAAACTTATAGTGTGACCTACGTATAGTAAACAAAATAGACGTAATCCAGACAAGTAACAACTATTTAATAGGAGTTCGATTGTTGCTGAGCGCGTGGCTTGTGGCTTTTTAGGTTACCTCTGGCGCTCCGCAAAAATCGGGCGTCCAGATACTCACATACCGAACAACGTTTCTTGTCCTGCACCTGGAGCTAGTTAGGAATAACTAGTTCTTCTGTGCGGGACTATCAACTAATCAAGCATTACCTTGACATTCGCGAATCATCGATCAATATCGATGGAGCCACGTTTTTAAAAGAAGAAGAACTATTTAATAGACATACATTTGAATACAACCAGCTTCTTAAATTACAGTAAAAGCTCAACGCTCCCATGCAGCATGGGAGCAACGTGGACTAGTGCAATGTTTCATTTGGCTATAAATATGACATGTGAACCCAAACGATATTGTTAGGTGTATCAGTGTAATATTTTTTTTTATTTATTTATTTATTTACTTTTGAAATGTAATGCTATGTAATGTAATGTAATGCTGTCACAGAACACGTGCAATCCAAATCACGGCATTTGCTACGCCGCATTAGATATAATTTTATAATTAATTAAGTATTTTTAATCCAGTGTACAACGAAATATCGACACGATCGGTTCAACAGAAGCATTTTATATCGTCGCGAGGGCACTCTTAACATTTTATTTATTAACATTATTTTTGTATTTCAAAGCAATGAGTTTGCTTAAACTATTCTTAAAATATTAAGAAAGAAATTATAAATAGATCACAAAAACTGATGTCATTGGCGGGACTCGAACCCACGGCCTTTCCCTAACAGGGGGACTGCTCTGACCAACTGAGCTACGATGACCACTACCGACGACATCGAATTTTTGCTTCATATCATTTTCATAATTTCTACATCGCGCTATTAAGGTTAGCGTTGGATCCACCTACCGCAGTTCTACCGAACTGACGGTACCAGTGTATCGTGTTACAACGATATTTAAACACTGAATTTTTAGATGAATCCTTACCAAATCCATATATTTTTGTATTTCAAAGCAATGAGTTTGCTTAAACTATTCTTAAAATATTAAGAAAGAAATTATAAATAGATCACAAAAACTGATGTCATTGGCGGGAATTTTTGCTTCATATCATATTCATAATTTCTACATCGCGCTATTAATATGATATGAAGCAAAAATTCGATGTCGTCGGTAGTGGTCATCGTAGCTCAGTTGGTCAGAGCAGTCCCCCTGTTAGGGAAAGGCCGTGGGTTCGAGTCCCGCCAATGACATCAGTTTTTGTGATCTATTTATAATTTCTTTCTTAATATTTTAACATTATTATTTCCTAACATAATTATTAATTATCATTTATTACATTTTTTACTTTTGTAGTAATTTAGAACAATCATTTAATATTAATAAATTAACATAATTTCACCAACAAAATAATCTTACTTTGTTCTTACTTCCGTCCGTCCTCGAATAGATATCATATACCTATGTAAGTATAAGTATTCAAGTTCCTTAGCTCAAATGTACATCGGACTTGTGGGGTCTTTCTGTGGAATTGATTCAGTCCATTACTGGTAATACGAGTACTTCACCACATCTAGCTGCAATTTATACTAATATTATAAAGCAGAAGAGTTTGTTTAAACGTGCTAATCTCAGGATGTACTGGTTCAATTTCAAAAAATCTTTTTTTGTTGAGATTTGCATTTATCGAGGAAGGCTATATAACACCACGATCCGATGAATAGGAGCAGAGCAGCAGAGCAGCAGTGAAATATGTTTTAAAAACGTTTTAAGAACCTTTTAAGAAACTTTTAAGAACTTCCGTTGCGTGCGCCAACTGAACGGTTCAGGTTATGTTAAAATAATGTTCTAAAGAAATGTTCCTCTATATAAGTTCTACGAGGAACTCGCGGGCGACCGTTAGTATTTAATAAATACATTGAAAAAGGCGTTTTTCTAGATTAAATATTACGAAAAAAAAGGTATTCTTCGATCTCTCCAAAGCGTTTGATTGCATTGATCACAGCACTCTTTTATGTTAACTCGATTTGATGGTATCAGAGACTCTGCACTGGACCCTGTTCCATGAAATCTTAACGTTCGAACTTAATATGTTGACTTCAATGGAAGTTGCTCCTCTGGAGATAAGACAGCTCACTGATGTTCCAGCCAGGCTGGTTTTATTTTAGTTATTTTCACAGCGCCATGTCTTACGGAATTTTGGTAGGGGCAAGGCAGCAGATACACATAAAAGTTATTTTTGTACTTCAAAATTACTTAGTTTCAATTGTATTGTTTTATAATTAAATTTAAAGGTGTTAGTAATAAATCTAGAAATACGCGTATATCTCAGACGAAAGTTACTTATTTATCTGCTTTGTTAAATAAGTAATATAGCTAAAGTCGATCGTTAGGTAGATACTTAATGTATTGTAATTTCATACTTGGGCTAATTTAAGTTGGCGTACCGCGCTTTTTTGCTAACCATAGAATTAGGCAAAACTCTCCTAAATTTGGCGAATCGCGCCTGTTTGCGAAACTAAAGAAGTAGGCAGACCACTCGTACTCCGAAAAGAGTGTCCGTGAGTTATTAGTATACTCGTAGTATTAGGTGCAATGCACCTCTGTCTATTCCTAACTACCTAAAGTATTATAAAACTGTTTTTAACTAATCGTGAGTATGTATTCGACAACAATCAGTGCAGAACTTTGTACGAGTATCATTGTTCTCAGGTGTTCATTTTATGACGGTGACGCTGTTTCATTTGAACGGGCGGGCGGGCAGCGAGGGCGCCGGCGCGGGAGCGGCGCGGGAGCGGCGCGGTTTTGTTTCTTGCTCGGTATCAAGTGTATTCTGCCCGTGGCGGGTTCTACTGGTAGAACCGATACCGGTCCAGTCCACCGTGGAGGACAACACTGTCGGGTAATAGGCGAACAGAACGCCAAGTCGGTTTAATTATCTATCAAGTACCTACTTAGTATGCAGTAGTGTTGGCGAAGAAAGTATCATAGCTGCAAGTCGAGTTGTTTAACAAAAAACCGGCCAAGTGCGTATCAGGACACGCATAGAATAGGGTTCCGTATTCAGGAGTTATAGAAGCTATTATGCGTGATTACCCATAATAGCTTCTATAACTCCTGAATTAACACGGTAAGCTGATCCATTATATTTATGCTTTAAAGTTTATTACAAGGACTACAATTATGTTTTTTTAAAGATTATTCGAGCTAGCCGTTTAGGTTTTAGAGGGGGTCGCCCTGTTAAAAAACGAATTAAAGATGAATTTCTTGCTTATGGATTCTTAAATCAAAAAATTGTTATTAATAAACCTTGAAAAGTTTTTAAAAGACCTGTCTAATGAGACCCCACAAGATGGGTTAGACGCACAAATACTTTACCCACTTTTAACTTAACTTTTAACAATTTAAAAATCGAGTCGGGGTGGTAGTGTGTGTTATTGTTAGCACTTTGTCGACGTGGTAAATACACCTAGCACTTACCGTTTAGGAGAAAAGCCGGCCGGAAATACCGGCCAGACGAACGTACGGACAGACGGATGGACGGCCAGACGAAGGGACGGACAGACGCACGGACTGAAGGTCAAGACGATACTAAAAAGTCCCAAAACTAACTACGCAACCCTAAAATGTAAATAAAAACAAGAAATTTATCTTCACAGAGTTCCGAGTGCTCGCCGCCTTTATAGAGACATTGCTAAACGCTTAACCGATGCTTCTCAGGACCAGAAGGCTGGCTATTTTCTGGCCCAAAGAATAAGTATCGCCATCCAACGTGGCAACACAGCCAGCATTCTGGGAACCTTCCCAGTCGGCAATGACGCGGAGGATTTTTAACACGCTTTTATTAGCTTCACTTGTATGTTTGCTTGTTTGTAACCGACTCTTTTGGGTTCGATTTTGGCCTACTTTGAACGATCAGATTTAATTCAAACTTTGCACACCTGTCAAAGACCAATGACAATGCCATAATTAATAAAAAAAAGCGTTAAAATGCACCATTTTAAGATATTATGAAAATGATAATTCTTCTATCTGTCAATAAAATATTTATAACTATTGACACTATGCACCTCACGCTTTTTTTACAATAATATACATTTATTTCTTTTTTACACTATTCTTAAAGCAAACTTACTAAAATTTATTTTTTACTTTTTATTAGGATTCTCTATAAAAGCGTGTTTTATTAGTTTTTTAAACTATTATTTATTTTTCCTTTTTTAGTTTTTTATTATCATTTTTTTTAAACGATATTTTGTACTGTAAATATTTTTAGTATATAATTATGTATATTGTAATTCTTATTGTAAATAAATAGATTCCCTCTTCACATAGTCCACATCATTTCTCTATAAGTAATAATTTAATAACAGGTACTTATAATACCTGTTATTAAATAATAACCCTCTGCTAGTAACCAGAGACGCCCGGCAACGGACGTTAGAGCGGCCGCGGCCTTGGGCGCGGAATTAAAAAAGAAAAAAAAAAAGGTACTTGTAATAAAAGTACATGATGTTATTCTCTTCGTTTTCATAATGTTGCACTCGTTTGTCATGTTCGTACAGTTCGTTCGTTTTCATAATGTTGCACTCGTTTGTCATGTTCGTACAGTTCGTTCGTTTTCATTGTATCTATTATTGAGGCGCTTTTGAGCATCGACAAACCCCAAACGCCTCTTGGGGTCATGACGGAGACTCTCAGTCGAGTAGTGAACTAGTGAACCGGCCGAGACATCGTTTAAGGGGCTCCGAGCCACCAATCTATTTGCACCGTGTGTGTACAGTACAGTAACCATGAACTAGTAGCGGGCGCGGTAAGCCAAGTAGGTACATAGTTGTGGACGTGTGTTTTTGCCGCTGTGGCATATGGGCCGAGCCGGACCGGTGCACACACACAAAGACACATACACACCCATACATGCTGCAAACTAAAACGTTACTTTGTTAAACAGACTGGATTTACGCGCGTATTATACTTTCGCGATGCGTTTGGAATTATAGTTCACACCACACACAAAAACAATGAAAAGGGAAGCTAATAAACATTAGAAGCGTCAGGTGAAGTCCGGCGGCGCGGCGGACTTCGCCTGACGTATGTAGCTACCACATATACATCTCTACATACAATATTATCTCAAGGCTCATAAGAACTAAACAAGTGAATACTCGTTTTATCCTTTGAAGTCAGTATACATTGTAGTGATGGTGCAGGCGAGTACTCCGTCAAGGGTCACTTTCTCTCCTGGTTCGGAGCCACCACTATAAACACTAGATGACTGGTGACACGTTCTTAGAACCCAAGGTATCGCTCGTTCGCACCACAGAGTGGGCTCGCGCTCGCACTCCGCATGACAACATGAACATTCCGGGTTGGTGTTTGGTGTGATTGCATTCTACCTATGCGACTCGATATGTACGTATAGCCAATGGCGGACACAACACACCTGCGCCGTTCTGCTCAGACCAAGCTCTTGTTGGTGTTCTCTTGTCGTCTCCACTAGCCTCTCCACTCGACTTGTACTCACTACATCTTCACTTTGTATTACATATTTGATCTTGTAGATAATGTATTACGTAATAGCATACAATTTAATACATCTCTCCATATAAATAAAAAAAACATCACGAGCCACGCAGAAAATAAGGTTCCGTAGTCACCCATAGCAGCCCCTAGCCTCAGAGTTCAAACTCTAGAACTGAACTAACAAAGTTATCTAATCCGTTATAGCTTTCCTTCAAAGTTCAGTTACTACCATCATGACAGTGGACTATCATCATGATATTTTTTTGATTTTTAATATACCCCGAGTTACAAACAATCACACAGTACAAACTGGTTTCGTACTAAATCTCGCGCCAAGCAGTTCAGCTGCTTCAACGTGACGTTAACTTGTAAAACAAACGATAAGCGGATATGAAGTCGCAGCCACACGCTAGTTGGTACTTATACAGAATAGGCAGAGATCTTTAGTTGAGTACATCCCTTGTGTGTAGAGAGAGCCAGATGTAGCGAAGTTAGAGTAGGAACGTCTGCGTCGTGGTGTCCTCTATCTACGGCATGTTAGTAAGTGGGTGGTAATGGGAGCGTACTGACGGTGAGTGAGTGCAGCGTGGTGCGGGACTGCGGGACTGCAGGAGGTACTGACCCTGTCGTACTGGAAGTGCGGCGCGTGGTGGAAGGAGCGCGTGGGGCCGCGCCCGTACAGGTAGGGGTAGTACGCGCCGTACATCACCTCGGGGCCGCTCACCGCCATCGCGGGCCGCGGCCGCGCGCCATGTCGCCGTCGCCTGCTCTCGAGCGCCTGCACACAACACACACACGTTAATGACGCAGTACTTGTGCTGTATCACTGTAACCAAACAGATACAGCAACCGAAAACATACTGTGTAGAGTTCTGTTCAATCCTGCTACGAGTGCTACACGTCGCAGCACCCGTAGCAGGTACAAACCTACGTTACAAAATTATATTAATTATATTACAATTATAAATTATTAATTATATTGTTCGAGTCGCAGACATTCGCACGTCTGCAGGAGTCATGCGAAGAGCATTCAACCGGATCTGCACATTGCCCGTTTGCACTTCAGTTGATGGTTGAAAGTGTGCCTTTCAACGTCCAGGGGCATGTTAAGGCTCCTCGCCTTTATTAATAGCAAACTAATTGATGCGGTAATTGCATTCCGATATGCACCAGGTTTTATACACCGTCATTATTGTCGGTAGATTTAATTAAATTTTTTGTAACAATTGAGCATTAACACTCTCAATATACAGTTGTTCACGCTCCGTACATCTGCCGTTTTATTTCGCTGAATTTCTTAGCTAATCCAACATATTGGTATTAACATATTGGTTACGAGCTAGGGGGGGGGAATTACATTCCCCATTTGTATATATAGATATCTCAGAGACGGTGGCTCGTAGGAAAAAAGTATTGATACATTTTTATAGATAACTTTAAGATCTACAATTTTTGTTTAGGGTACTTTTATGATATAACTTACCGTTTTGCTGAAAATTGCGAATAAGTAATTTTTTGGACCTTTGACCTCGAATATTTTTTTTTCCATACACGGGAATGATGGGGAACTTTTATGTCCTGAACAATTTTACTGATTTTCAGCTTGTTGGGACTTTATGCACCTTCACACTCATTTTTTGGTCTAGATTGACCGGACTAAAAGTTGCACATAAACTTTAAAAGCCCGCATCGAGCGCTACACGAGGGGCTCACAGCGAGCTAACGATTTTCGAATTTCGCTGCAAATCAAATGGCGCTCGTTGACGTCAACGTTTGTAGCACACTACTACGAATTACGAACTATATTTCGAATTAAATATTTTCAGAGGTATGTCGTTTTATGTGAATGGTAAGAAAAAAAATGTCTTCTGCTGCTAGACGCCGCTCACTTCTTGTCCTACCTACCATGAGTTAACCATGACATGTTCGAGGCCGCCTACTTCCACTAAGTAAAACATACAAAACATAGACACCTCATCCAACATCATGGAGTCACAAAAACCAACACTGCAGATAGTACCGGCTCGTCACAACAGTTACTGTGGACTTCCCTTACACACTAAAACCTCGATACTGTATCTGTTTGGATACGTTTCGCTCAATGGGTACACTCGGTAGGGCTTACGTAGTAACTATTTATTAATCTGTGGTAGGGCGACATCATAAGCAACACCTTTTTCTTGAAATTGACTTCAAATATGTAAAGGTTTTAATGGGAGTTTATTACAGCCCGTCTTTGAAGATCGATTATTTCTCTAGCTTCGAAACTCTCCTAGAAAATTTATCTACTATTTATGAGCACAGAGTTATCCTAGGGGACTTCAACACTTGCCTCTTGAAGGGTGACGCACGTAGCACTCGCCTGCGTTCCCTTGTCAAGTCTTGTAACATGCATATACTACCTTTAGACATTACACACAGACAGCCTAACTGTCAACCCTCTCTTATAGACCTGATCCTAGTTTCCGACTCCTATAAAGTTGCTACTCATGGACAGCTTTCTGCTCCTTTCTCATATCCTTTCCCATGACTTGTTGTACCTATCCTACAAAATTCGCCCTCCGAAGCGTAAGAGTAAATTTCTTCTTCTTCGCAGTTTTAAAAACTTTGATCTGGAGAGACTGGGAGCTGACGTGAGCGGTATGGACTGGTCTGCCGTCTATGAATGCAACGATCTGGACGGGAAGGTGGCTGCTTTTACTCGTTTGTTGCTGGCCATCTATGATGTACATGCTCCTCTCAGGAGAGTAGGAGTTAGACATCTCCCTGCTCCGTGGCTTACAGAATCTGTCAAGAATGCTATGTCCAAGCGGGACAAGGCCAAGCGGAAGTATCGTAGGGACCCAACTGACGAAAATTGGAATTTCTACAAGGGGTTGCGTAATCGCTGCAGTCGTCTGTGTAGGGATGCTAAGCGCAATCACGTCCACCGCTCGATCCAAAATTTGAACACAGCAGAGGTATGGCGATTTCTGAGAACGCTTGGGGTCGGTTAGGCTGCGAACGACAGTGTTATTGCTGACATGGATCTCAATGCCTTGAACGTGCATTTTTCCAAGGCTCCTGCCAGCGTCTCCGGTGATGTTAAATTATCAACATTAAATTATCTATCATCTGTCCCCACGTCGCCGAGTACTTCATTCTCTATTCACCCGGTTTCAGAGTTGGACATTAAAAACCATTTACGGTCTATTACCTCCAAGGCGGTTGGTATATTCTTCACAATCCTAATGCTCCTACCTATCTGCGTGAACGCTTTGAGTATTTGGTGCCTAGAGACAGAGAATGTCGTGTTTCGTCATCCCTTCTCCTTCGAACTCCTGCTCATTCCTCTAGTTGCTATGACCAATCCTTCACTATTCAAGCTGTCAGACTGTGGAACTTGCTACCACACGATATACGTGCGAGCCGTTCGTTGGACATTTTCAGGAAACGAGTTCGGGAACACTTCCTATCCAACTAATATTTTCCTACCATCTTATTAATTTATTTTTATAAAATTAATTATACTCATTTATTTTTGTTTGTATGGTGTACCAATCCATTCGCTTTTAGTAATAAGTATGTTTATTTTTATGTATTTATTTAGTAAGATTGTAACTTACTAAAGTCTTGTTGTGTTGTACTATCTAAGTTATGTAACGCGGTGTTTGCTTCTCTTCTCTCTAAAATCTGTACCTATCCTATTTAACTGAAGATAAGTGATATGCCTTTGTGCATAGTGTGTTATTGTTGTTGTAATAATGTATGATGTTTAATAAGATGTACAATAAAGAATAAAAGAAAAGAAAGAATGAGCCTAAACTACGATACAAAGCGGCAAGCGTACACTAAGGCCCGCTGTTACTGTATCACGGTTGCAGTTTCAGCAAGTGCCATTAAATATCAATTATTGAGAAATTACTCTGCTAATAGGGTACAGTTTATTGTGTTCAATTATGATAATAGGGTAAACTACCCAATTATTGGCACTTTAGTAGTGAACTCATGTTAAGTATAGGCTCTATGTATAACTCCTAAACTAACATACTTATTAATATATACATACCTTGTGAATAAATGGAAATTGAAATTAAATTGAATACTCGTCCAATTATTGGCACGTAATTATAGTAGCAAATAATAGCCTATTCTCATAAAAAATAAGAAATACCTACCAATCCCTAGAAATACGTACCTACGAGTATACTTATCTATACATAGTATAAAACAAAGTCGCTTTTCCTGTCTGTCTGTCCCTATGTATGCTTAGATCTTTAAAACTACGCAACGGATTTTGATGCGGTTTTTTTAATAGATAGGGTGATTCAACAGAAAGGTTTTAATGTATAATACATGTATAACATACTAGAGTAATACCGATTATTTTAGAGGTTTCTAATGTAATGTCGTAAATAAACACATTTTTTTGCGCTTTCATTGCAAACGCAGACGAAACCCTACGAGACAGATCAAAATAATGTACTACAGTATTGTACACCATAGAAAGGTCTACAAAAAAGTCCGCGCTAGCATATGTCTATCTCTTGAGGATAACGCACAGTAACCATTTTTATCTTTTATAAATGACAAAAAAATAATGTGTCATTTGCCAAGCTATTTTTACCAATGCAGTATTATTCCTTATCTAATTGAATACTTTACATACGTTGTGCATTTAATGTAGACCAAAATTGCCATTCAAACCATATAATTTGGACGAATGACTTAAGAGATATCTCGTGATGGAAAAAAATACGAGCGCGGCAACGCAGCCGGGCTGTAGCCAATGACGGCAGTGAACACACAGAGATTTTAAGCAATACAGCATAAATCCTTATCCAATTAGGTACCTTAAATACATTTTGCTTTTAATATAGATCAATATGGCCCTTTACAGCATGTAATTTAAATGAATAATTTCGAAGATATTACAGATTAATAGGTTATATCATAGGCTTTTTCATTAAAAATTCATTTTCATTCATTCAATTCATTCGACATTTTTTTCGAAATTCATAGTAGGTACCTTGGTTGGATAGGAATTAGAATAAAATAATAGAATTATAGCCAAAAAGCGGTTTAAAGTAATGTAGGTATTTAAGTTCAAAAAAGAACTGAATAGGATAGGTATAAAGTCATATCTGAAAGACGTCGTTCAAACATAAGTCGTTGTACAGGGAATGCCCAAAGAGCAAGTTCAGCTAGAGACGAAGATTCGTCAAGGGAATGTGAGGCTCGGCTCAGCCAGCTTCGGGCTAGACATAGAGCTGAAGGAGTAAGAGAATCCTCAGTTGAGCGTGAGGCTCGCTGCAGCCAAGATCGGGAAAGTCATAGTGTTCGGAGAGCCAGAGAATCGTCTGCCGAGCTTGAGGCTCACCTCAGTCAGGATAGGATAGGGTAGGCATCGATTACAGAGAGCCAGAACTAATTCGTGGGTAAATAAAGAAAATTCTACCATGAACTACGATCCATCGATTCCTTACAAGGACGATCGATAGTATCAATTGATAGCATGTCAGTAGTGATTTAACATTGTTTGGCATTGAAATTCAAAGACGAGTCTAATTCCACAATTCTAATACCACAGATAAAGACAATCATTCTACCACAGATAAAGACAATCATTCCACCAATGCAAAGCATACAAATATTTGCATTGAGATATTTGAATTTTAAGACTGACATGCTACATAGTCTACATTGCACCCGTGCGAAGCATGGGCGGGTCGCTAGTAAGTTATAAATTGAAGGCTTATTCCCAGTCCTCCACAATTTTCTTACCACCACCTCCACGACTTTTATTTGTGTACACTTATAATTCTCAGGCAACCAAGAAAAATATAGTAGGTACCGTCAACAGGTACAAGGTTTTATGATTGATAATGAATCGCGAAGATAATTTTTAATAGATATCGATTTACTAAGAAAGAATCAGCTTCCATTTATTTTGACTTTCTTTTTGGTTTTAAAAGCTCTTGTTTAATGAATATGTATAATTAATTCATTAATAACTTTCTATAGTTCTTTAATTCATGCGACACTACGCACAATTCGGAAGCGCTCAACCCTTAATTGTGAGAGCGAGACAGTTTCGAAACGAACGCGGTGCGGTGCGATGCGAGCCGTTGGGCGTTTTCACATAGCCACGATATCATGACGATATCGTGACTACACAGGAGTCAATGTGATTTCACCTGTGATTAATCACAGCATATGAGCATATGATTCGTCACGGTTCGCATCTGTTATCTCGCTCAATTTAGTGTAGTCTACTAATATTTTACATATTTAAACTGCAATATAGAAACCTGTGGGGGGTATGATTGATGTTGTATTACCAGGACCAGACCTACTTATAGAACTTAGATATGCTTACTTTCCGAGATATCTGGTACTGGGAAGCTTGGGTATTTTTGTGGGATGGGAATTCCCGGGATTTTTTTTTGCAGGCTAATAGAATAAGTCTCGTTCGGGGTGCAGGGGAACAAAAATTTGCTCAGAATTGAACTGGGAAGCTCCGTTACCGGGATATAGGGGCTTCAAGTTTTGTGGAAAGTGGGATAAGAATTGGGAAGAAAAATTTTGTGGGAAGATGGGGTTCAAATACTTAGGGTACTATGGGGCTGGAAAAATAGGGCGAAATTGACCTGGGATGCTTAGTTTTCGAGATATGGGGTACTGGGAATCTTGGGTATTTTTGCGGGATGAGAATTCCCGGGATTTTATTTGCAGGCGAATGGAACTTGTAATGTGAGGGGGTGCAGGGGGAACAAAAATTTGCCCAGAATTTAGGTGTGAAGCTCGGTTCTCGGGATATAGGGGCTAGGAAGTTGGTAATGTCGGGAGTAACTAAATTCAATTTAGCCTAATTGACTGAGGGAGCGAAGCGACTGAAGTCTCCGTTTCAACTTGCAGACTGGGGAGAATTTTTTCGTCTGTACCTCTACATCTATCTACGGGTTCTGTCAGATCATGTTTGAGGCCGTATTTAGTAACCGATTTGCATGAAACTTTACACACACACTCCTTGCTTACAATAACATGTGAATGATATTTTTTGGATTGGATGACCAATGAAAGACTAATAAAGAAAATTGAAAAATAAATTTTCTAAACAAAGCTCCCGAAGTCTACGCTTCACAGAACCACTAGTGATAATTGTACTCTGCAGTCATTCGGTTTGGTGCCTTTCGGTATGGTGCCTGTCTGAGTTTCAGTTCAGATCTAAATTATTTACACTGATTATTTATAATTTGCAAGGGTTGTTATATGTGATAATTTTAAATCGTTATATTATTTGTATGTTAGTACTATTTCATGTTACTCATTTAGATTTTTATAAGGTTGATCATCTGTGACTAGCAGCTGGGCTGTGATTAAAATTATAGTTTCATTATATTGTAGCATTAAAATTGCATATCGTAAAAACTTATAACGCATTTTCGAAGTTAAACATATCCGAACTATTTACACTGATTTATTAAATCTAATATTTTGTAAGAGTTAAACTGAGATTATTAATATATTTGTTTTAAGGTTGATTAAGACTGATAATGTTAAAACAGTATAATTATGTTAAATAATAACATGTTTTAATACATTAGTAGTATGTATTGTAACTATTTAATTTTATATAAGGTTGACTTTCTGTGATTGGCTGGACTGTGATTGAAGTCAGAGTAAATACTTACTTCTAATAAATGATTAATCATACATAATATTAATACAATGTTGGACAACACTACCTTCCGCATTGCCACTTGCCTTCGGCTGGGTACACCTTGTGTATACCCGCATCATTGCACCTGTGGAGTAGCCGTCGATAATTTGGGACACCATGGCCTTTCTTGTAGCAGAAGCGCAGGTCGTATACCTCGGCACGCTATTCTAAACGACATAATTCGTAGGGCTCTTTCCACCGCAGGTCTTCCGGCCGTACGCGAACCAAATGGTTTACCGTGGAAGATGGGAAGGCCTTTGGTGTGGGACGCTACATGCGTTGACACCTTAGCACCTTCACACCTTCCAAGCACATCCGGATGTGCCGGCGCTGCTGCTGCATCGGCTGAAGGCTTTAAACGGCGTAAATATGCTAACCTAGCAGGTGATTACATATTTGAGCCGTTTGGGGTTGAGACACTGGGGTCATGGGGTCCGAGTGCTCGCTGCCTTTATAGAGACATTGCTAAACGTCTAATCGATGCTTCTCAGGACCAGAAGGCTGGCTATTTTCTGGCCCGAAGAATAAGTATCGCCATCCAACGTGGCAACACAGCCAGCATTCTGGGAACCTTCCCAGTCGGCAATGACGCGGAGGATTTTTTAAACGATATTTTGTAATGTAAATATTTTTAGGCTATATTTATGTTTATTTTGTATATTGTAATTCTTATTGTAAATAAATTATATCATACATAATATATATATGTACGCATTTTATTTCATTAAATTAATGTAAGTTAAATCTTTTACTTCCTGATTTTATTCCTGACCATACTTAAAAATTGGTGTATGGATGTAGTGGGAAAGAAAATAATATTTGATGTTTTAATTTTAATTGTCGTGGAAGTCGGGGGAACTAATATTATGAGAGTTTATTTTTCGAGAACAATGGGTTTTGGATGTCTGGGAATAAGCCAAATTGAACCCAACATGTGTGTTGTGTTTCAATTTGGCTAAATAAAAGTAGATTTTGTAAAACAGTGTGCTGTTTTACAAAATCTGCTTTTATTAAGGTAAGTATATTTGGTTTGAATTACGGGATTTACTTTAGTGCCCGGTGACGGCAATAGGCAATAGGCTTGCCCCCACCAGCGAGCTTACTGGCATAGTGGGGGATTGTAATGCACCTCTGCCTACCCCTTCGGGAATGTAGGCGTGTGTACCTATCCTCCATATTCTAGTGCCAACTATAGAATTTTGACGAATTAATTGCCCAATTGTGTTGGCACAAATTGTTGGTACAATTTGGTAAATGTTACAAATAATCTTTGAATCTACTGCCCGATGCCCGGAAGTGTAATTAAGTTTATAAAAGCATTTTAAGAGTGTCTTTATGCCGAATAACTGCAAGTATGCTATGATAAATAAAGCACTCGCCTTATGTAAAAACTAAAATAACGACTCCAGATCACCAGCATCATTGTCAGCCGTTTATTCTAAATCGCCATAATACTCGTATTATGTTATGAGAACAGTTTTGCCAATTTAGAATATAAAAATAATGGTATTTACTTTTTAATGCATACGGAACTTGAATAAGTTAGGGTTTTCTTGTTTTTTCGAACCAACTCCACCGCCAATATTAGGAGGACTGCCAACAATAGGGTAGTTTACGGTATTAGGTACAAGATCTGTTAGAACCATAGTTAGAACTATCTACGCTTTGTTTGACGGAGCGTCGCTCGCTATATAGCGTCTATATATCGACCGCCGCTCTGACGTCCTTTGCCGGGCGTCTCTGGTTACAAGCAGAACGTATTTCCAGTGGCGCCCGGCGGACTTTGACCACCTCTGTGGTCTCTGCGGGGGTTTGGTCGGGATGAGAAACCCGCGTCATTGGGGTAGGGTTTTATCCCGCGTCAGTGAGTGAATCTGGTTGCGTGCTATGGGGCAAAGGCCCCGCAGCACGCAACCCTTCTAGCCTGCTTCTGTAAGGACGGCGGGTGGCGATCCCACCGTCCACAGGCCCCGATCATGGATCATGGATCTTAGGCGTAGATGAGTCCGCGGCGCCCCCGCCGCTGACTTTGGAACTCGGCAGGGAGGATTCGCTTCCTCTCTTGGCCTGCTCGCAGAAGGACACAGCCGCGTTCCACCTACTCCCGCTGGAGACCATGGCTTGAAGCATGGTCTCCAGCGAGAGGGTATCCACGCCCAGACCCACTACGAGGTCCCGGCGCTGACTCGCCCACGCTGAGCACTCCACCAAAGTGTGGAGTGCGGTGTCGTCGTCGGAAACCTCGCAGTGTTGACACCGGGGTGTCAACACTCACGATGGATGCGAAACAGATAGCTACCGAAGCATCCATGCCCGGTAACGATCTGCGTCGCACGATACGTGAGGTCACCATGCTGCCTCTGCAGCCAATCGTCCATGATCGGTCTCACCGCCGCGATGATGGTGGCACCCAGATTGGGTTGCTCAAGTAGCACCCTCCATGACTCCATGAGATCCTGGCGGAGTTGGGACCGCAGGCCTGTGGTCCCGCTCCAGCGTCTCCTTGCGCCATTGGAACAATGACGCAAGGAGGTCCCATGGAGGGGTCCCGGCTAGGAGACATGCAGCCTCTCCGGAGATCGTGCGGTACCCCCGTATGGTTTTGACGGCCAAAGTTCGAAGTGGTCTGTTTACCAGAGTCACATTCACCTTGGCCGTCAACCTATCCGCCCATACGGGAGCCCCGTATAGGGCCATACTCCGCACGATCCCCAGGTACAGTCTCCGGCAGGAGGCGTTGGGTCCTTTAAGGTCGGGCATGAGTTGCGAAAGCGCAACTGATGCCCCCGTCACTTTGGGTGCGTTCCGGGCTAGCATATTCTTTACCTATATATCCGAGGGGGTAGGCCGAGGTGCATGACACACCCACACTTTGGCAATTATTTGAGTTGGTTCTATGTAATAGGGGCAATACTTTTAACACTGCAAAGCACTATAGAGTATAACCCACTCTAATCAAACCAGTCAGTAACAAGTAAGGTGGACAAAGTACATTTCTTCATTTTTAAGCAATTGTCGTATTATTTCATTGAACTATAAATATACCTATATTTTGTTTGTTATGATTTGATATTTGAAAGTTATATTACTTCTAATAAACATATATAATTTAATTATGCATATTGTATTGTATATTACGTAGGTACTTGTATTATAGATAGGTCTTTTTGCAAAGCTCAAACATAGAGCAACGCGTTACATAGGTAGGACTACTCCATCACCTCCCTCACAAGAACAAGTCTCCCTGTGTGTTGCGATGGAGTGATGGAGTGATGGAGTGGTGGAGTGGTCGAACAGCTTCGCTCGCTCGAAGGAGGTAAGATTTGATTGTGAATCAGCTCCGAAATATAGGATGTTTGGTACATCGTCAAATTGAAACGGCTAATAGAAGAGGTCATTACCTATCTATTAGCACCCTTCAAACTAGTTTTAACATCACCATTCTTTAAATATCGATTATAGTTTTTTTTTAAACTCCGAAATTTAGCATAAACACTTAGATATTGAAAAAAACAATTAGGTAAGTCCTAGTAATTTTGTTTTTATTATGAAGCTTACTGTTGGGCGTCTTATTAAAATTCAAAATTATTCACAATAAACACCAACATTTTTAATATTGACTTAAATTTAACTTTTTGGAAAAGTGAGTCTCAAACTTAGTGTCAACTTAAAGCTACAATATAAAAATCAATAAAAGAGATTGAATTCTTCCATTTACTAATTAAATTCTTTAGTCTGTCTTCTTTCTAATGATAATCTCATAAATGGATACAAAAATCAAAACATTGTATTAGCAACTTCTCATTTTTAGGGTTCCGTACCCGAAGGGAAAACGTCCATCTGTCTCCAGGCTGTATCTCATGAACCGTGAGAATTAGAAAGTTGACATTGTCACAGGTTTCTGTTGCCGCCATTGCAACAAATACTAAAACACATAATAAAATAAATACTTAATGAGGCTCTCACACAGATCCCTTGCCGATACAACCTCGCGGCCTCCTCTGTTCCTCCTCGGTTCCTCCTCGGTGCGCGTTACATTATTACATTATTATTATTATGATATTGTTAGGTTAGGTTATGGGTACTTTGAGATTATGTGGCACCTTTAACTAGTATTTGACTTTATTGTGAATAACAGAGATCCATAATTTTTAAGTTCACTTGGTCCACACATGGTCACGTACTGCCCTTGCCCTCTTTTTATTGTTGTAACAAAATCATTGTATTTACTGGCGAATAAAAAGAGTGGCCGTGAGTTGTTCTTGCCAGTTTCTTTCCTCACAGGCTCTACCTATTGCCTTGCGAATCTGGCGGTAAATGTAAATGTAGAAGCATTTTCTTTTTTGACGTTCATAAGTGTTACTTTGTGACCTAAGTACATGAATAAAGATATTTTGATTTTGATTTTGAATGTAAACCACCAAAAAAGGTTTTTAACTTTATTCTCCAAAAACTACTCAAAAGATTTTCTTTAAATTTTCATCAATTGTAGTTAACGGGATCCCCAACCATCGCGCCAGCGGCATACTGAGGAATTTTGAGTTATGAAATTCCTAAAAATAGGCTCTCCGTCCGTCCGTCTGTCATCAGGCTGTTTCTCATGAACTGTAATAATTAGACAGTTGAAATTATGATGAAAAATGTTTTGTGGAAAACGTATTGCCGCTATAACAATCAATTTTACATTAAAATATAATAAAACATATACATAAGACAGGGGCTCCCTTACAATAGACATGTTTTTTACATCCAGTTTTCATAACATAGTTATCAAACCATTTAAAACTAGGCAACAGGTTTTGATGTGGTTTTCGCCAATGAATAGAGTGGATCTCTAAAAAGATTTTTGTGAATACTAATAATTCATGAAGCGGGCGAAGCCGCGGGAATCCTCTAGTATTCTATAAGTGGAAGTGTGGAGTGTTTTCGTGTAAAATATATTATCTGTTTTGTGATTTTGAGTTTCTCGATCCCTGAACTCCCCCGAGCCGCAAGCTGTGGTCTCTGGAACATGTATGGAACGTAGATACGTAAGTATAAGAGCTACAACCTAATCCATTCAACCGACTTCGCTCTATCACGAACGTGTATTTTAATAGTGGGACAGCTGACGTAAGCTAACTTTTCCAAGGCCGAATTAAGGAATTAAAATCCGCCAAAAAAAGCAGATTTTGATTTTTTCTCTCTTTTCTCATAAACGGCTCTAACTATTTTCCCTATCATCTAGCGTAGTGGCATCTCTCACTAATAAAAATTCAAGATTGTGAGTTACCTATGTACTCGTATGTTTGAAATTATTACTTATAATTTTCCAAGTGAAAGTACCAAAGGTACCAAGGACCGTCCCGTCACGAGCAATTTATTGCACATATTAGGTATCAGTCAATCAGGAGTTTTAAGCATTTTCTTTTCTGACCTATGAACGTTTCTAAAGTAGCGGTTTATTTTAGTTGGGACGTTTTTAAAAGGTCAATTTGGCCATCCTGTCTCTTGCTACCCTTCCCTGTCGTGTTACCTATCAGTATGTATTCTATAATCTACCTACATTGTTTAGGTATAGGGCACCTATTGTATAGTATAACGCATTTTACGGTTCAGAGGACAGACAGACTTCGTTACGTTGATTTGCGGACTCGTTCGTATAGAATTTTTACTATCGGATTTGTAGATAGGTAAGTACGTATTTATATTATTTCGTATTATTATTGATTTGTATTTTATTTGCATTTTATGTTTTGATATCTTGAAATTCGATATTTTGATGTGTTGGGATTTGAGTCTTACTTAACTTTCAAATCGAGATTTAAGTTAACTTTATGTCCATTTTGTTTGATTTAACTATTTGTTGTTTTGAGGTTTTTGGAGGTATTAGGTACAGATGTACTGCCACAGATAAACTACTTAAGTAGATACGGTTTACGGCAGCCTAACAACGCAACGTTACCGGAGGGTGGAGGGGAGGTGCTATGACCAAGAACTACCTGGCGCAGCTAGCAGCAGCACTGACTCCCACAACACATAGCATCTAGCAGCCTTATAACAAGTGTTGTTTGTTGATGTTGTTATGTATAGGTATAGGTATTTACTTTACAGTACTTACCTATAGGTAAGTAACGAAGTAAGCAGATAAATATGTACTTAATAACCAAGGAGGTCCACTATTTATAGCAGTTATTCCGACAAGAGGTTCCTCTTACGGCTAACAGAGTACGGACAAATGGAGTAGGTACCTCAGTATGAATGGAAGGAGGCATGGATAGTAGTAACTACATACTTATCTAGCTTATTGATACTCCGCCTATTAAGTACCACAGCTACGAGTATTACAGTTCTGACACCGGTTAAGCACCTAGAGATTGCTAAAGTTAAAGTTATATATATTATCAGTTGACAGGTGCTGGTGCACGTTAAGAACAGAAGTAGAACTTGATAGGTAGGTAGCTGCTAAACACATCCTACCCGTATCCACCCGCATAGCAGTCGGAGCAGTCACCGTCGCTATATAGTCTGTTACCTTCCACAACAGCCGAGTAGTGCAGCTCCACTCACACCAGCTTGCGGCGCACACACCAACTCACACTCCGTTATCACTGTAGGTACATCCGGGGTCGCGGGTGACACAATCCACACGGCACTACTATGTTACGAGTGCAGTTTCACGGTTACACCACATCACTCACGGTACGTGTCGGCTCCGGGCCGCCGTCTGCGGGCTGGTGCGTGTCTGTGCGCGCGGGCCGGCACTGCGCGCCTCACTGAGGCGGGCCGGAGCGCGCCCGCCGAGCCGCGGCCCTCCTCGAGCCGCGGCCCTCCTCGAGCCGCGACCCTCCTCGGGCCGCGCCGCCTCCTCGCGACCGGTCCTGGCCCCGCCTCGGAACGAAGCGCCGCCCTCTACACCTCCTCTCATACCGCTCTCCATAGAATACGTTATTGCCTACATATTGTTTGTTTATTATTATGTACGTGTGGTGTGAGTGAAGCCGAGTGTATCACACGTACACGTACCTACACGTAGATATCACACTTTAAACATAGTCTGTTGTGTATCCTTGAGGTTGACCAACCAACCAACTGCGGCCCGAGTGTATACCTGCCTGCTGCCTGCCTTGTCGCCTACCTAAGTACCTACTCTACTATGGATGTCAACAGACAGAGTTATGCCGACGCCACTCGTCATGAGTCATGAGTCATGAGTCATGAATGCCAACAACAGACTCTTGTACCTATGTGTAGTAGCTAGTGGAAGTGAGCCCAAAGCGGGTTACTTTAAGTATACATAGGGGACGAGGGGTATAACGGGGACGTTAAGGGCAAATAAAAATAATCAGAATGTAGGTATTTATTAATTTTTGTAGGTCCTAGGATGTACGTATTTACAATAAGAATTACAATGTACATAATTATTTACTAAAAAT
Organism: Nudaria mundana; assembly: GCA_963556515.1. Taxonomy (NCBI): domain Eukaryota; kingdom Metazoa; phylum Arthropoda; class Insecta; order Lepidoptera; family Erebidae; genus Nudaria; species Nudaria mundana. The sequence goes on along the minus strand of OY748290.1, from coordinate 442,117 downwards.
ATTAACATTACAAAATGTCTCTTTCCATCGCTTCGTGATAAACCATTTGGTGTACGTACAGCCAACATTGTACCGATGTTGGGCGATGGGAGCGCCTGGATCCATAACCCTGACTCCCATTCTCCAACAGCTAGTAGGCGTGCACGCTCTGAAATATTGACAGAAGTGTCAATTAGTGTATTAATTCTCAATTTACAGAGCGGCGAATCCCAAATTCGCTGTGAGCGTAGGCGTGAGGGCAGGTCAGTGTCGCGGTAAGACATCCTCCAAGTATTTATGGCATCGATCTTGCATCGCACCTCGGAATCGATCAGTGTATTTGACAAAATTTTCCTGACTAATTCTTCGGGCTATAGACCGACGACAGAAATGCTGGCAGAATGACATCTGTGACTCTACGAATACCTAGCCCGCCCAAGCGAACTGGAAAAGACGCTTGGACCCAGGCTCAGTCATTAATATTTACATTTAAAAGTTTACACAAAGAATTTCGTATTAAGTTGTCTAGTCTGCCCAAAATTTCTACATTTATTAATTAAAAGTAATCACAAGCCTTTGGCACAACTTATCAAACCATTATTTGGCATATAAATTGGTGAAGTCGAGACAAACTTTGTGTGATGACGCAAACGTTTGTACCGAAGTTTGGGTGTTTCCTATGTAAAATATGTATGTATTTATAAAAAAAATGTATATAAGTAAGTATTGATATCAGTGTATCTAGTACTCATATCACAAGCTCTGCTTAGTTTGAGACTAGATGGCGCTGTGTGAATTGTCCTAATATATTTATTTTATTTATAAGTAATATATTAATATAATATATAAGTAATAAAATATCTTTTTAGTATTTATTTTACCAAACCCTCATCTGTGGTTGATTTTAAAAATTACTAGAATACAATTCAGTAGTTAGAGTAATTTTGTTAATTTAAATCAAAAATATATGTCAATAAAATACGATACTAGTAATCCTTACCTTACTATATTTGTTTTCGTTAACAATCAAAATTAGACGAAACTGTGGACTTGGGTTTTTGCTTACCTTACCTCTGGCGCTGGGCAAAAATCTAGGCCCAAACGCTCAATTGTAATACCGAACAACATTTCCTTGTCCTGCACTGCGAACTAGTTCAGAGTAACTAGTTCTTCTGTGCGGCTAAAATCAAGCATTACCTTGACATTGGCGAAATCATCGATGATCATCGATGGAGCCACGTATTTAAAAAAAGAAGAAGTTGAAACTGCATCGAATAGGGTTTTTAGTCGTGAAATAAAAACGTATTTGTAGGTGGCCCCGTAGTGCATCGCGTCCCCGTTTTGCCTTACGAAGAAAATTTTAAGTAGATAGGCAGTTGTTTTAAACCAAATTACGTCATCCGTACGACGCGACGACGTCCTTATTAAGGTTAACGTCCGATCCGATACTTTCGATCACTTCCGAATTATTCTCAAAGATATATTGAGCTTGAAACGTGAGATATAGGTATCTAGTATATGTTTACTCGATCCCCTAAATTGTAAATAGTCTGAACCGCCCTTTACCTAGGTACTGCATTACAAAAGTTTAATCCAACGCACCCCATAACATGATCCCATAGGACATTCGGCGGTGAAAAGTAAAACCAATATACAGGGTTATTTTAAAAGTACGTGTTTGCGCCAATGTGTTTGTAGCCTTTACACGTAACGTGTGTAATCATCCTTATCCATCATCCCACCTGGTCCTCATATCCCTCATCTCACTCCAACTCACCTGAAGCCTAAAGAAGCGAGCGAGACGGATATATTTACCGCTCTCAGAAGAATGAAAGATTTGACAGATGCAAATCTCTTCACTCATTGCAATTTGAATTTCGTCGAGTCATACACCCGCAACGTATTTTTACGTAATAAAACCGCATTTTTTATACACCGCCGTAAAACAATCTCCCGCATCTTGCCTCAAGATTTGAGATTACATAATTAGTGAACGAACAGGAAACAGGAGCTGGCCAGCCCTGAAGGAGTAAGTAACGCAGAAAATACGCGCGCCCCTTTGAAACAGCAGAAGGTGAGTCTTAGAACCTACTTAAATCCTTTTCTTTTTATCTCATTTATAGATTGTTTATAAATCCCCCGCAAATACAGTCCACTTAAACCCGCACCGCTATAGAACCAGCGCAGCGCATACAGTACATACGTTAGACCGTTTAGGTACCGTTTCTGTAGGTCATATTATGTAGTGTAATAAAACTCCCTGTGTAGGTACAGCTTTACATTAACTTTATTCTAAACAATCACCGTAGGTATAGTAGTACATACTATCGTATTACCATATTAAAACATCATATCAAATTATCTTGTTCTAACATAGCGGACTTGTTATGGATGCTACCTCGAAGAGCGCCAACAGCAAAGTGAACTCAACTGAGCTCTCTACATTATCCCCCCCCGTCCCATTGTTCCTCACGTCACATTATTTTACGCTTCGGTGTTGCAACCACAATAAATCAAATTAAGTACTAAATATCTACTAACTACAATAAAATAATATTTACAATAAATGAGTATGACAGGTAATCGCTAAAACCTAACAGTGGCAAATTCTGTATTACGAGTTTTCAAAATTTTGATATTTATTTTCCAAACAAAAATTTATAAATCAACTTTGGCCCGTGTATACACCGTGTAGAGACCCGGAAAATAATAGGCATAGTGGAAGTAAAAATGAATGCTCGCTGCGGGCGACTGATCACTCGATCGGATGCATCGGCCGCTCGTACCAACCGGTCGCCATGCACACCGCCCGACACGACAGCGACATGCATGCGGCACCTCATCACCTCAGTCGCTCACGAGTCACGAGCCGCTACGGTGCAGTGTTACATTTGTCCGTGCGCCCGCGCTGTGTTCCTTGTTATTTAAATATCGTACGGTTGATCGGAACATTTTGGCAACATGGCGTTTCGAAATCTTGCATATTAATATTGCAAATACATACATACGTTGTTTAATGCAGGCAGTCCTAAGCCTGTAAAAGTATGAAGGAATTGTGGATTCAGTTCAATTCAATTCTTTATTTTTGCGAAATACAGGTAAGTACAGAGGTATTATACAGTTTATAGTTCCACCATATTTCCGCCAACTGGCATGCAAAGTTAGCAGACATGATCAAGTAAATTACAAAATCCATCTGAATTACAATGTCTGATTAAGGAGCACAAACAAAATTATTTTCGGTGGTCAATATTTATTATGATTTTGATTAATTAATTTGTAATAAGCATGTCAGTATAATTCGAATAAAATAAAATTTTAATGTCAGATAAGCAGACATCATAATAATGTGACTAGGTACACAATAAAATAAAACTAAATTACAATGTCAAATTAGGGTGTAACACTGTAAGTCAGACTCACCCACCAGCTGGATCGTCGGAGACGGAGAGGCTTATGAGACTACAATACTTACCTATCTCAGGGCGCCAGTTCACAAATGAACAGTGTGTGTGATGTCAGGAAATTTCAATAAGGCACACTTAGAGGGTTTACAAATAATATTTATTGTAAACTAAATTTAGTTCTAAATTTAGTTATTGAGTTTCACAAGAAAAATAGGTAGGTAGTGACCAGCCTATATCTTAAATTATAGAGAGAGATACACAGATATACAGGGTTATTTGTAATTAACTAGCATCCTCGCAGGGGTAGATAGCTGACATGATAAGTAACAACGTTTGTTCTACGACTTTTTATAATTCGTTAAATTTTACTTTCATACAAAAATAAATATTAATTTAGTTTTCCGTCTGACAGTTATTAACTCTACGCCGCAGTTTACGCGCATCGTAAAAATTAGGTAAACAAACTCGTATCATCAATTCATGCTATGCACGTATAGGAGGCGGGGCGTGGCGCTAGCGCCTTTGACCTTGACCCATTTCTTTTTGCGAGCCGCCAGTTGCGCGCTCGTCACAGGTGTGCATCACTTGTGTGCCACGATTTTTCACGTTAGCGTGTGGCGTCGACCTGACTATCGCCATGCCTTATCAGTATTCCAATGTGGAACACATGGAAATGGCGAGGATGCTTGCTATGTGTGATGATAATTTGGCGGAAGCCTGCCGCCAAATGCAGTAAGGTTTCCAAATCTACCTACACCGAGCCAGGCAACAATTGTTATCTGCCACACAAGCGATTACGCGATTACGGACAGTTCCAGCCCAGGTTCAGTGATAGTAGTCGTCCACCGAGGCACTCAGTACGGGAACAAGAAAGGATACTGGAGTTCTTTGAGGATAATCCCGCCGCAAGTACCAATGACGCCGTGCTACGGTTTAATGTATCTCAGTTCTTCGCGTGGAGTGTCATTCACAACGAAGGCAATTATACACCGGTATATTTATACAGAAAAAAATGGGTAGCTTTCGAAGACAACGCCCTCCAGTCTACACAATTTATAAAGGTACTTAGCTTAGTGCCGGTCTGCGAAGTCAGCTGGCGATTTTTTGTTTGACCTTCTAACCGCAGACTTGTTTGCCCAAGGTCAAGCGTTCCTCTAATGTCCTCTCCCTAGGTCATCAAATCCACGACGTATATTTGTGGTCCAGAGACTTAATGGTCCAGGGACTTCAACAATCCCCAGAATCCCGGCGCCAAGATTTTAGGGATATCTCCAAGAGAGCGACACGCCCTTAGCTGCCTAAAACAAAAGAATTTCCATATTTCCACGTGGTCCAACTTTATAGGGTGAATGTTCACCAAAATGTGTTCGACTTCCAGCAATTAAAAGATCACGGTAAAGAATACTTTTTACACGTGGAATTGTTTGGTATGAGACACTACTGCTTGCCAAAAGTTCAATGTTCTCACTTGCGTATCAAAATAGGTATAGAAAGGTTATACAGGGTTATTTGTAATTAACTAGTATCCTCCCAGGGGTAGGTAGCAGACATCATAAGTAACAACGTTTGTTCTACGACTTTTAATAAAACTGAATACATTACTTAATAATGAGTTTTCAAGTTAGAAGAGAGAGTACAGAGACAGAGGTAAAAGAGCCTTTACGACTGCGTGCAGTCGCTTTTTATCAACTCGCGAACCGTTTCTAGAATAATCCATTAGCCAATAACTAGTTTAAAACAACATTCTACCAAGAAAAGACTATCTTGAGGGGGATATGATCATCTCTCTGACGTCTCGCCGGCTACCATAGACAGACACATTTCTTAAGTGCAAATTTCTGATATGGCAAGCGAGTCCTTTTGCCAAAGTTCTTACTAAATTCGATTGAGAACTGCCATTCAAGGAGCGTAATCCCGTATAATGTGTACGAGCCCTACACCTGTTCGAAGTTGACAGTTGGTTAACCATTGACACTAATGACATTCATTCTACCATAACAAATGTTTGTATTTTGGGAAGCGTTGACATTACGATGTTACAAGGGTAGTACATACAAATTATTTTGGATAGTCAAAACCAGAGACTTGAGATGCCGCTCGCTTCGCTCCCTTAATAGACCAACAATGGAAAAGTCATCATCATTCGAACTTTACCTATGAGTAATAAAGATAGACGATGTCGTACTTTTATATGTGTGTGTCAGTGACAAGAATTTTCCGACGTTTTCAAAACAACAAAAATAGCGTTTACATATTAACTAGCGAATATGAGATTTCTAAAATATAAGCGAATCCTTGTGTTGTTAAAACTGTATATATAAGAGCCATGGTATAATTGTTCTTTAAGTAATTGTAATGTGACTAAAGCAGAAAATCCAAATAATTACACGTTTCACAGGTGAATACAAATTTTTCCAACAATTCTTAGAATACAGATATTTGTTTATATCTTGGGTTTATCAAATAAGTAAAAAGTTCTAATCATAGTACATTGATTACCCTTGCATTGTGCAGTAATATTTCCTATTTACAATGAAGAATTGATCTTAAATAACGTAAAATAAGAGAATCTTTTTACGATAGGGCTTGACCACCTGATGACGACACGATTATCGATGTATCGATAAACCATGGCAATATGGAGTACAATGTTATACGTACACGCCGTTTTTCGGACGGAAGAAAAAATATAACAGATCAGATAACTTTGTTAGTTCAGGAGTTATATAGGCTATTATAATATTACTACGGAACACTATTCTATGCGTGACCCGACACGCAATTGGCCGGTTTTTTAAAACTATCTCATCCACTCATCCACCGAGCCTTTTCCCAACGCAGTTGGGGTCGGCTTTCTAGTCTAATTGCGATTTAGCTGAACTTGATATTTTCCGTGAAGCGACTGTCATCTGACCTCCACAACCTGGAGGTTACCACTAGACCACGGGCCCCTCCTTCACACCAGTGCGAAAACGAGAGGTAAGCGAAAATTATAACGGATTAGTGAGATTCTTTTGTATTAGAAATAACACTCAATAATTTATCGATATTTTGCGTATTCCATAGTGTACACAATACTATTACACCCACACATTTGTATTTTGATTTTGGGATCGCCTCTGAAATGTCTTTGTGTATCTTTCTACATACTATATCTATGGTCAAAACTGTGTTTATGATAAACTATAGGATAATAGCACTTCTAGCTAGTTACTACCTTTCTATAAACAATATTTAGAATGTCTATTTATTTTGTGTATTTTAAGTATTTATGTAATTATTCTTTCTATTTCTATGATACTCGTATCATTACTATCTGGGTAAGTTTATTAGTTCATTTATATTGTTATCCTACTCTGTCTTATCTTTATTTTATTATTTACTAAGCTGTATTTTTCTTTTCTCTTTCATGTATTGTAAACTACCCTTTTAATTTCTTTAACTCGCTATCCATCCAAAGGTTGACTGGAAGAGATCACTTTTAGTGATAAGGCCGCCTTTTGTACTATGTTTAAGTTAAGTTTCCTAATAGTATGTTTTCTTCATTGTGTAGGTACAATAAAGAGTATTTGAATTTGAATTTGAGTTGAAGTCAGTATATATAATATAAATAAAATAAAATGTGTATGTAAATGTAGGAGTCACACCTTCTCATTTAGAAATTCATGAACTGAGTAATAACATTTTCTCATGAATATAGATTTTACTCTACCTATAAATAAATCCATTTTATCTATATTTAACACTTCTTTGGAATAATTTTTTCCTCGTTCTCAACTAGTTACGAACCTGTAGTTACGAGGGCGGCCGAAGCGAACTTATTGTATAGCCGAGGGGCAATACATAGAAAGCTCTTATTCATAATATTCAGTTTTATTTGCTGGCTTTCTCAAATTTAAATTATGTCTCTTGCTGTTCAGATTAGTTAATAAATTTATTTACAATAAGAATTACAATATACAAAATAAACATAATTATAGACTAAAAATATTTATATTACAAAATATCGTTTAAAAAATCCTCAGCGTCATTGCCGACTGGGAAGGTTCCCAGAATGCTGACTGTGTTGCTACGTTGGATGGCGATACTTATTCTTTGGGCCACAAAATAGCCAGCCTTCTGGTCCTGAGAAGCATCGATTAGGCGTTTAGCAATGTCTCTATAAAGGCGGCGAGCACTCGGACCCCATGACCCCAGTGTCTCAACCCCAAACGGCTCAAATATGTAATCACCTGCTAGGTTAGCATATTTACGCCGTTTGAGGCCTTCAGCCGATGCAGCAGCAGCGCCGGCACATCCGGATGTGCTTGGAAGGTGTGAAGGTGCTAAGGTGTCAACGCATGTAGCGTCCCACACCAAAGGCCTTTCCATCTTCCACGGTAGCAACGACATGCCGTCCGGTCTCTTTCCATCGCTTTGTGCTAAACCATTTGGTTCACGTACGGCCGGAAGACCTGCGGTGGAAAGAGCCCTACGAATTATGTCGTTTAGAATAGCGTGCCGAGGTATACGACCTGCGCTTCTGCTACAAGAAAGGCCATGGTGTCCCAGATTATCGACGGCTACTCTACAGGTGCAATGATGCGGGGATACACAAGGTGTACCCAGCCGAAGGCAAGTGGCAATGCGGAAGGTTGTGTCGCCCAACATTATACCGATGTTGGGCGATGGGAGCGCCTGGATCCATAACCCTGACTCCCATTCTCCAACAGCTAGTAGGCGTGCACGCTCTGAAATATTGACAGAAGTGTCAATTAGTGTATTAATTCTCAATTTACATAGCGGTGAATCCCACAGTCGCTGTGAGCCTAGGCGTGAGGGCAGGTCAGTGTCGGGGCAAGACATCCTCCAAGCATTTATGGCATAATAAATGTCTACTTTTCCCAACAAATATTACTGTCTCTAAAATATAATAGGTCTTTACCTATGAAATTGCCGTTCAGCCGTCCGAAGACTTTGGTCGACAATGACGAATTAAAGGTGATTGAGGAAGCCGGTGATACATAATCTACGGCTGAATTAGCAGCAGCTTTCGACGTAAGCGTCAAAACAATATTGGTCCATTTGCGTCAAATTGGTAAGGTAAAAAAGCTTGACAAATGGGTGCCCCACGTACTCAATGATCGCCACCGCGAAGTACGCGTCAAGACATGCCTTGCATTGCTCAACAGACATACAAATAAAGGAATTTTGAACCGCATTGTTACTTGCGATGAAAAATGGATTCTGTTTGATAACCGCAAGCGCTCAGCAAATTGGTTGGATCCTGGTTCAGCACCTAAACAATGCCCTAAATGAAAACTAACCCCTAGAAAAGTGATGGTCACTGTTTGGTGGTCTAGCGCCGGTGAGATTCATCACAGTTTCTTACCAAACGGGGTGAGCATTACTGCAGATGTCTACTTTGAAGAACTGAACACAATGAGGGAGAAGCTGGCACATCTCCAACCAGCATTGGTCAATCGCTCGTCTCCCCTGCTCCTGCACGACAGTGCGCGACCTCATACTGCACAGCAGACGGTCTCCAAGTTGCAAGAACTGGGGTTGGAACATAGATAACCTCCTAATAGATTCCGCATGCAGGGCAACAAACGCGCGCCACTCATACTTGATTTCGCAAGCATATAAAGCTATGCCTAAAATCACGACGTCAGTAACAACCAACTTCGCGACCTATGACCACGTGCGATTTTATAATTTAAAAAAAATGTTTTTGTGAGCATTTTACATTTTAAATGGCTTCCTGTTTCGTAAAATGGTGTGGCAAGTCGGCGAAGACATCAAATTACCAAAAAGATGGCATTACATTTCACCGGTAAGTAAATTAGACATAAATGTAAATATAAAATTGACTAGGCACCGGAGTTCAATTTATTCTGGTTGGTAATAGAACATAAACACAAACAATTTCCGTGTCTGTCCATGTCTTTTTGAAATTACTCTTTCACTCATTAGCCAAATTATAATTGAGCGGAGCTCTCAACGGGTGACTCAAATTATTTTTCAAACGATTTATGTTAAATTGTTTCTCGACGAATACTCGGCCGATTTCGGATTTTCTTGCACTCATCAAAAACTTACAGAATTACCCAGGTTATTACGATGCCAGAATTTTGAATTTAAACTTCGCTCAAATATATGCTGCAGCGTAACGGTACGTTTCGTGACTGCGGCGACCTAGTAGCTATCCTTTTCTAACAATACTTTACAATAGCACTTGAATCGATAGTGATGGGATATCGGTATGATATAGTACGTCATCGATATTTTGCAGTATTATTGCCGTAGGTGCTTTAAAAAGTAGTACCTATAAATAAGCAACATGTTGTCGCCCGCGACTGCGCCCGCTTGAATTTCGGTAAGCTGCGATTTATTTGCGACCAATTTGTGCGTTGGCATTATTTAATTTTTTTTTCGCAGCTAATGTGATTTAGTATTAGCAATGTAACTGAGATATATATTATTTTATAGGTTTCCTGAATGCCCCGAGGAAAAAGATGGTTTCCCACCAATAACAACGTAAAATATTAAGAAAGAAATCATAGTCCCGCCGATGACATCAGTTTTTGTGATCTATTTATAATTTCTTTCTTAATATAAATTATATTATTTTACATCTACTGATAATCTGTGTGAATTAACCACATCAAAAATGTGTGAGTAGTTTTCTCACATACTCCTGCTCAGCAAGTGAGTGAAATTACCATTATGAATGCAGGCCGTTGTCCACTCACCAATGTGTGAAATTCTTAGTATGTGAGTAGCCCCCTAAGCCAATAAAAATATAAAATTATAATGTATCATCATCAGAGATGGGGGGCTCGTGGCTTAGTGGTAACCGTGTATATTGACACATTGCTAAGGTTAAGCAACATCTAACCAGGTCAGTCTTAGGATCGTTGACCTTTGTTTTTAGAAATTGAGACCTCCGTGTCTCTAGGATAGGGTTGCCATAAGTGTGGGGACTCAGACCGGGACAAAAATAGGAACTTTTATTATAATTTAATATAATTAACAAAGAAATATAACATTCTCGTTTATACATGGCATAATTTTAAAATTAACACAAAATATAATCATCAAATATAACTAGTCTGGCCATAAATACTATTACATTTAAACTTTTCTTTTTTTTTAACTTTTTAATTATTATGAATTTGGAACTTGTATATTATTTTAAAAACTTCTTTAGATTTCGCGCCATTTCACACATTTTTTCGTGTTCATTATCAAATTACAATATGGAATGGGGTGTTAATGAAAATAGGATCGCAATGATCGCCTTGCACAAAGTGGGTATGGAGCCGTCGGTCAAGATACTGTATTGGATCATGTTGTGAAACCTCTCAGCAATACACTTTTTAAAAATATACCGTGGACTTTCCAGCAGGACTCTGCTCCTGGTCACAAGCCACGAACTACCCAAGCCTGGCTAGAAACCAACGTTCCGGACTTTATAAGAGCTGAAGACCGGCCCTTATCTAGCCCAGACCTCAACCCTTTAGACTACAAATTATGGTCAGTTTTACAGGACATGGCCTGCTCTAAACGACACGGCGACATTGAGTCTCTTAAAAAATCTTTGGAGCAAGCAGTGGCAAAATTTCCCTTGGAAACAGTGCATACATCCATAGATTCGTGGCCAAACAGATTAAAGGCCTGTATAAAAGCCAAAGGTGGCCATTTCGAATAAAATATATTTTTATTTTTTGCTAAGACTTTAATAAATATGTAGGTATAAATTTTAATAATATTACATAAATTCATTTTTAAAAAATTGCATTTTCATTTGTAACATAACTTATGGCTGGACTAGGTAATATCGTCATCAAAGCATGGCATTTTTTTCTTAATTAGGTAGTACAAAATATAATAAATTAATCAACAAATATAGCAATTTTTTTGGGGACTTTACTCACTTGTAAAACTCAATGCATGCTTTTGAGACTGATAATTACAAATACTTTTGCGAAATCAACATTAACTTAAAGTATTAAGTATCTGTCATCATTTTTTAAATTAGCACACTAAGTGACTATGTAATAAACAAACATAAAATTATCACATCTGGGCGCGCAGTAGCGACACCCCCGCTGCCTTCAGGCAATGGACGAGGCTTTGGCCTCGAAGCGGCGCAGGAACGGCTGCCGACCCGATGGTCCGCCGTCTTCCCCTTCGCCTCGCATCTATAACATCGAGGTAGTGCGTCACAGGCGTTGGACTTGTGACCGGGCCGGCTGCAACGGAAGCACCGATCACCCACGGTGTCTTTTGCACACTGCATTCATACGTGCCCCACCATCATGCACCGGAAACACCTGGTTTCCCGGGCACGCAGGAGGAGCACCTGCGCCTTGAAGAAGAGAGTCCGTCCGCCCGCAATTTTAAGTGTCGCCACGACTGTCTTTCCATGACCGGTAGGGCTGAAGGAGATCTCTCCAGCCCTCACCTGGTCATGGGGATAGCCACCCGCCTCCACGACGGCGGAGATTAGCTCATCCGTCGTGGCCGCGTCGTTCAGGCCCGAAATGCGCATTGCTGCGCATTCAGTGAGTCTGGAGACGCGGACGGCTTCTGCGTCCAGCATGTCTCTCAGCCTAGCCACTAGGGCGTCAGCTTTAGGGCTGCTGGAGGCGCCGGAGACCTCGAGTGGGCGAGCCCCGGTGCGGGTGGTCTTGCACAGGAGCCTCCCCTGTATCTCGAGGGCCTTGAGGTCCACAGAGGTCTTGATGCGCTCTTTCTCTGTCAACGCCGAGAGTCCGCGATCCCGAAATGTGTTGACACGGTTAACGTAAATTCGTGAAACGTGAACGGACAAATGTCAGCGCTTACGTCGTTCTATTCACGTATTAATAGCCTTGCTAGGTAGTCGCGTTTATTTTAGGTATATTACTGTTTACCAAATCCAGCCCTCTAATATAAAACTAAACTATGATTTTTAAATCGGGACAATTTGCTTATCGGCCGGGAAGCCGGGACACCGTGCTTCAAACCGGGACATGTCCCGGCGTACCGGGACGTATGGCAACCCTACTCTAGGAGCACGTTAAGCCGTCGGCCCCGGTTATTATACGAACATCTATGGCAGTCGTTACGGGTATTTGGGGCTTTAAATAAAAATCCAACTGGTCTAACTACAGAGCTTTGATATCGCCCATAGATTGCGGAGGTCAGAATGATGGCAGTCGCTCCACGGAAAATATTAAAGTTCAGCTGCATCGCAGTTACACTGGAAAGCTGATCCTGAGTTGGGATAAGGCTCGGTAGATGTGCGATCATCAGAGATCGGAATAGGTAAAAAATTTTTACTTAGAGTTTGAGGAAATAGGAACTGAGAGTTGATAATACCTGTCCCTCTTGATTAAGTCCCGATACCTATTCCTATAAAAATTATAATAATAAATAAAAAAAAAAAATTTTAAATGTATTTGTTTTTTATAAATGTATTTACAAATGTATAAAATAAGAATATAAAGGAATAAACGATATAATAAAATTATAAAAATATAATATCAAAATTTTATCGACACATTTTCATCCCTATCCCATCTCTAGTATTCGGTGCTTTCGAAGATTGACCTTGAAACAGCCAATCATAGCGCACTTATATGTTTCCCCGCGCCCCTCGCATTCCGCCAAAACAGGTGAACTCGGTAAGGAACAAAATTACAGTAATGCGGAATCTATTAGGAGGTTATCTATGGGTTGGAAGCTCTCCGTCATCCACCATACTCACCAGAATTTGGATAACTTCTTGGCGGGAAAGAAATTAAATACCCGAGAGGCAGTACAAAATGCCTTTGAAGAATTTGTTGCCTCCCGTCCAGCTGATTTCTTTAAGAAGGGCATCAATCAACTGCCGCTGCGTTGACAAAGATGCATTGATTGCATGGGTGATTACTTCGATTAATACAAATAAAAAATACATGAAAAAAATCGTTTAATTTTTTTCATATAAAACGGCAATTTCATAGGTAAAGACCTTATATACACGGCAAAGTTAAAACATTCAACCGTAAGAAATAGGGACTGGAGCTTTACATAGGTCCCAAATGGCATATCGAACGGATGCATCTCTTTTGAGCAACAAATGCAGCCTCTTTATTGGTTGAATTGCCCCAGAAAATTATGCCATATCTCAAGAGAGGTGCAACATAGCCATGATATGAAGTGAGTACGGTTGTTTGGCTGGCTGTTTTCCTAAGCATGTATAATGCATATGAAAAGGAATCTACTTTATTACACAATATTTCCAAATGCACTTTCCAATTCAAACTTAGTTACATCTATTTCACATATTTTTTTATCACAACAGCTGATATCCATATTAGAAATTCTGTTTATCCTGTTCCTAAATGTCATAAGTAGAATATGTTTTGTTTTGTTATGTTTTTAAGTAAGTTATTACATGTCAACCAATTAATTATACTATATAATGTCAAATTTACCTCTCGTTCCAATTGTTCTTTATTGTCTCCAGTAAACGCAACTGTTTTATAGTTTGTTACCTTAGGTAGGTCATCAATATATCATCATTGGCCACAGCATCCTGAAGGATGATTGTCTTGCGGCACTTGTGCGGTTTAGGTGCGCCCGCATCGGCGCAGATGACTGTGGAGTCCAATTTGTGCGCGGCACTTCCTGCCGCATCTAGGGCAGGTGTAACGCGAGTCAGCAGGAGGTGGAAGATGGCGACGGAGTCTTTTCTGTTTTAGCGCCTCGCACAGATCATTGTCATGTCCAGTCATTCCATCTCCTATGTCCCGACGCCATTCCTGTCTCACCTCGGCGCGCTTTTCCCAGCCGTCCGTCTTTATGTCGAAGCTGCGCATATCGCTCTTGCAGACGTCCTTAAACCTTAGTACTGGACGCCCTACTGGTCTCCTGGAGCCCGCGATCTGGCTTAGCATCACCTCGCGTGGCAACCTCTCAGGCGGCATACGGTAAACGTGGCCGAGCCAGCGAAGTCGTCGCTGCCTCAGCAAGGCAGTCATGCTGAAGCAACGTGTTCTTCTGAGGACCTCCTCGTTTGTCACTCGGTCCCTCCAAGTGAAGCCTAGTATGGTCCTTAGGCAGCGCATGTGGAAGGTGTTCAATTTACGCTCTTGTTTTGCATATGTAGTCCAGGTTTCTGAAGCGTACAACAATGTGCTCAGGACGCAGGTCTGATATACTAGGACTTTGGTTTTATTGGAGAGCTTGTTGTTTCTCCAAACGCGCGCAAATAGTTTGCCAAAAGTCGTCGAGGCCCTGCCAATCCGGGCGTCAATTTCCCTGTCGGTCACCAATGAAGATGTGGTAGTGGATCCGAGGTAGCAGAAGTGATCCACGACTTGGAGAACGGAACCGTCTAATGTGATCCTGGGAAGCTGATTTACACCTTGTACCATGACGACAGTCTTCTTGGCATTAATGCTCATTGAGTAAGACTCACAGGCGCGTCCCAATCTCAACACTAACTCCTGGAGATCATCTTCTGAGTTCGCGACCAGTGCGGCGTCATCTGCATAAAGCAGTTCTCTGATAATCAGGTCGTGCCGCTTTTGTTTGGATTTGAGAAGACTAATGTTATACAGCTTACCATCCTTTCTGGTATGCAGATGTACCCCGACGTCACAGTCCTCAAAAGCAGTTAAGAGTAGCGCCGAGAAGAAAACACCAAAAAGAGTAGGTGCCAGTACACAGCCCTGTCTCACCCCATGCCTAACGCTGAATGCATTGGATTTCTCGCCATCATAGACAACCGACGCCCGCATGTTTTCGTGGAATGCTTTTATTAGTAGAAGAAGCTTTGGAGGGCACCCAATCCTCTCCAGTACTCCATACAGACCTTCTCGGCTAACACTGTCAAAAGCCTTGTTGAGATCGACAAAGGCCATATACAGAGGGATCTGATGCTCATGGCTCTTTTCCTGAACCTGTCGAAGAGAGAATATCATGTCGCTGGTAGAGCGACCTGCCCTAAACCCACATTGAGATTCCGGGTATATTTTAGACGCTAGGATTTCGAGTCTACGTAGGACGACTTTAGCGAATGCCTTTCCAGCAACACTCAGCAGTGATATTCCCCTATAGTTGTTGCAGTCGCCTCTGTCTCCCTTGCCTTTGTACATGGCGTCCCTCATATCTTGCGGCATTGACCCTTCATCCCAACAGCGCAGTAAGAGTGCGTACAGGGGGGAGAAAACACAGTCCAGTTTTAAAAGTTCCGCCGGTAGGTTATCAGCTCCAGTGCTTTTACCGAGTTTGAGACTGTGGATAGCTCTACGTAGCTCATCTTCTGTTGGAGGATCATCGAGCTCGGTCATTTCGGGTCTGGAAGAGAGTTTGTCCAGTGCATTTGGTTTTATAGGGACTTCTTGGGAGTACAGGTCAGAATAGTGTTGCACCCATCGTTCGAGTTGTTCGCTTTTATCAGCTATCGGGTTTCCGTGTGCGTCCTTGATTGCAGCGCGTTTCCTCTTAGTTGGGCCGATAGCAGTTTTTATGCCTTGGTACATACCTCTGAAATCCCCTGCGTCCCGGCACTGTTGTATGGATTTGTACAGATTAACCCAGTATTCGTTAGCGCATCTGCGGCTGACACGTTGTAGTTCCGCTTTGGCCGTTCTATAGGCCGATAGTTTAGCCGAGTCCTTATGATGGTTCAGGAGGTTTATGTGGGCGGCACGCTTTTCTTGTATGAGTGGGAGCAGAATGTCCTCATACTTAGCAAACCAGTCATCAGTTGTCTTTTTCTTTCGTCCGAAGACTTTATCCGCAACATGCGCCAGTTGGTGTTTTACAAGGCACCACATGTCTTGTCCGCTGTTGGTATTCTCTAGTGCTTCCGCGCTGAGTTTCTCCTCAATTAGTTCTGCCAGGTCCCCGCGCAAGCCCTTATCTCTCATAGCAGCTGTGTTATAGGAGACTCCACGCGCGGATTTATTTGAAGAATGAAGTTTCTTCGGAATATGCCGCGTTTTTGTCATAACTAAGGAGTGGTCTGTATTGCAATCGGCACTGTGATATGTACGGGAATTAAGAATATCGCGTAGGTCTCTTCTTCTCGTTATGACGAAATCAATTTGGTGCCAGTGTCCAGAGCGAGGATGTCTCCAGGACACCTTATGCATGGGTTTGCCTTTGAAGTAGGTGTTTGTTACGCAGAGAGAGAGAGACGCGCAGAGTTCTAGTAGGCGTTGCCCGTTGTCATTACAGTTGCCAATTCCGTGGCAGCCTATGCATTCCGACCAGTGCTCATATTGGGCTCCCACCCTAGCGTTAAAGTCACCCAGCAGCAAAAGTTTGTCCGATGAACGGACTTTCTCCAGGGTTACCCTTAGTTCGTCGTAGAATCTATCCTTGATTTCAGCAGTTGCTTGGAGGGTTGGTGCGTACGCCGAAATAAGTGTGACAGGGCCCGAGACCAACAGCAATCTGATGGATAGTATGCGTTCCGATACGTAGGACGGCGTTTCTGTGCAATCAAGCAGGCGGTTGTGGACAGCGAAGCCAACTCCGTGCTCACGTTTCTCACCGACGTTCCTTCCCTTCCAAAAGAAAGTATAATTTTCCTCGCGGATATTACCCTCATCCAAAAGACGTGTTTCCTGGAGTGCGGCCACATCCACTCGCAATCGGAGGAGTTCCCTGTCTATTAGTGTCGTTTTTCTGAGCTGTGGCAGGCCATCAGTATGGGTAGTCGTCGGATCATCAATTCCAGAGAGCATAGTTCGTACGTTCCATGTCGCAAATCTAGTGTTGGTTCTGTTTATCCTCTTATTTGTTTTTTGTGTGCCAGCTGCTTATGTGACCCATCCCGTTCCAGACACGGCGACATGCCTGTTGCTCCACACACCTATAGAAGCGCGAGATGGGAGGCGGACCAGTACCTTATTGGCCGGGGGCTGCCCAGCTGAGGCAGGCGGTAACTGGTCAGTTAGCCGCGATGGACTATCCTACCGTCGGGAGTCACCCCTGGCGCCCGCGCAGACGCCTATTAGCGCTAGGCTTAAAACCGGTAACTGCGACTCCCCGTGTTGTTTACTGCACCCTCGCAGGTGCAGGCGGAGTGACCTCTCCACAGGCGCTGCATGCCTGGGACATAGCATTAAGAGCACGTACTTGCCCATCATACGTGTTCTTCTCTCGACCTCCTCGGCTGTACCCCCAGGAATGACAAGTCATTACGTGGAGAGCCGAATTGGTTGCAGGAGTTGCCGACTTGTTTAGGTTGGACCCTACTGTCGCCTACGGTACTCCGTATCCACTGCCTCCTCCGCCGGCTCACACCGTACCGAAATCCATTTTCTCCGCTGTGGTCGCCGTTAAGGTCTTCACCCGTAACCCTGGGCAGGGGTCTGCGTTATACCCCGCAGAACTGGGTCCCCAACCGAACTCAGCCATCCGTTTACTCCGGCCTACTAGAGTGAAGGATGCCCACCCCCGCGACAAGGACGCGCCGGTCAAGAATTACCGCAGTGGGGAACAGGGAAGATGACCCTGTCCCCCCTGGGGCCGGGTTAACGGGTAGTATGACCCCTACACCGACGGCTAATCAATATATACTATAAACAATAGTGGGCCTAGTACACTGCCCTGCGGCACACCTATTGTGGCGTTTCTACTGTCCTATGTATATGTAATGACATTTTTTGTAGTCGTACAAAGCCTTTCAACCCGTGTCACATGTGTCCTGTTACTTAAATAAGACTCAATTAAGGAGTAAACATTCCCCCTGACACCATAAGCATATAATTTTTTCAACAGTATCTTGTGTTCAACATAGTCAAATGCCTTTGTTAAGTCCATATACAATGCACATACTTGTTGTTGGGAAACCAACATGTAATTTACCAACGGTATGGTCAAATTGACCTTTAGCCATATCGGTGTTAGTACATAAGAACGTATGTGGTGGCAACACTGCAGAAATATGTATCCGTTCGCTCTTCTCTCGTGTACGTGGTTCAATATAGACGTGTGAAAGTTGTACGCTGTTGTTTCATTGGATCTGCCCCTATATATGGTGCAGTCCACCACTGCTCCATCTGGGCACGGCTATTAGGAGAAGGCTATGTTTCCTCCCTAAAGTCCAAATTTTTCCTACATGGTCCATCGACAGTGAGTGCGCCGTGTACAGCTTCGACATCACGCGTCCGGAAGTGCCTACGTACAAAAGTCGAGCAATCGTGTTCGCATCTATCAAGAATAGTGTGTGCATAAAAGTGTATCGTCAATTAATCGTCAATAAAGTCATAGTATTCATAGTGTTTGCAAAAATACAAGTACCTAAAAGTGTCATACGTGTTCGTGTTCGATTTAAGTTTCCGTTTCCGGCGCCGAAGGCGTCGTGATAAGCAAAGCAACCTGATTCGCAAATTCAAATTTTGCGCGCCTACAGAAGTGTCAAGTGGAGAACCAATTAGGAGCAACGCTTCTGTCAAAGACGCGTTCCCTTGCTCACTATTGGTCGGATAGTGTTTCCCCAAGCTACTACTGCATGAACCGTGGCGCTGCTGCCAATGCCAGCGTCTCTGATTGGACGCCCAAGTTGCTGCGAATGGCTGCGACTACGCCATTACCTATGTCGGTGAAGAAAGATACTCCATCTTACTTTCGTAATCGTTTGGTTTGCGTTTGAACTTTGAACAAATTCGTAAAATAATTGCGCTTTGGGACTTTAGTGTGTTTATACCTGTTTATTTCTGTAAACTATCTATAATTATTTGTGTAAAGTGTAACTGGCAAGATGACGACTGAGGTTAATACAGTCAACAAGACTGAACTCGACAGGGCTTTGCTAAGGAAACGGTCTGCGTTGAAGGGCACAATTACAAAACATATTAACTACTTTGCTGATAGCAATAGTGTCGATACTAGCCGCGAATCTTTGTTAGTTAAAGAAGAACGCCTAAGGGCCACTTTCGAAAAGTTCGATGCCATTAATTTAGAAATTTGCGCGTCCGATCCTAGTGCCGTCGACATTGAAGTCGAGGCCAAGGTCATGGACACACTTGTTGTCATAAAGAAATTGCTTTCCAAAGAAGTGTCATGCCCGCCAACTAAGTCCCAGACCTCTGTGAAACAGTGTAAACTACCACAAATTTCTGTTCCAAATTTCCAAGGTCCAGTATTCTCAATATAAATCATTTATTAGTCTTTTCGATGCTCTCATCGACAAGAACCCTGGCTTGGAAAGTGTTCAAAAGTTATTTTATCTGCGTAGTTTTTTACAGTGTGAACCTTTAGAGCTTATTAAAAATTTACCTTTGGTGTCTGAAAGCTACTTAGAAGCAAAAACTATCATTGACGAACGATACAATAACTCCTATAAAATCACCAATGATCATGTATCTATTTTGTTGGATATGCCTCCCATACACAAGTCAACTGCTGTCAATATTCGTCAGTTTCTTTCTACTGTCAAACAGCAGCTGGCAGCTTTAAAAAACTTAGGGCACGATATAGGTGCATGGGATCCACTTGTTGTATGCATTCTGACTAGGAAACTTGATGTGATATGTAATAGGGAATTTCAGTTATCTAGGGATCAAAAACCAACCATTAATTGTCTGTTGGAATTCTTTGATAAAAGAGCACTTGCACTTGAGAATGCGGAGCGACAACAGCCTTCAATTTGTGCTAAGGCTTCAAATATGGCCAACATAAGGACAACTCGGTCGCCTGCTGGCTGCTTCCTATGTAAGTCATCTCACAAATTATTTAACTGTCCACAATTTAAAGCTAAGTCAGCTAGTGAGCGAATCAAATATGTCACGGACAATAAACTTTGCCAGATATGCCTCAACGGTCACAGCAAAAAATGTAGATTTTTCTTCAAATGTGACCATTGCAAACAAGGGCATAACACCTTGCTGCATCAGGATGACAACCAATCACCAATTTCATTGTTTTTGAAATCCAACTCTGAGCAGGTACTTCTTCCCACCGCCAGGGTCAAGATTGTGGCAAGCAACGGCACAGTGTACCACGTCAAGGCTCTCCTTGACAGTGGGTCACAGACTTCATTCATCACTAGTGAACTTGTGGACCTATTAAAAGTAAAAACCAAGCATATACAAGCTCCGGTGATAGGTATTGGTAACACAACTAAACATATAAGAGAAAGTGTCAATATTCAGTTACATTCTTTGACAAATGAGTTTCAGATTAACGTCACTTGTTACAAGTTAGACAAAATTACTTCTAAGTTACCGCAAATTAAAATTAACTTGGAAAATCTAAATTTACCATTAGATATCCCACTTGCAGATAAGGACTTTAACATACCAAGTGTTATCCATATCTTACTGGGTGCCGACATATTCTTTCAGGTGCTGCTGCCTTCTGAGCATCATCACGAGCAGGGTTCGACGCAGCGTGCTGCTTCGACCACAGCTGCCCCAGTACTTCGCACTCAATTTGGTTATGTGGTAGCGGGATCTGTGCCTATGGCTTTGCATGCATATCCGGTAACCTCTTTATTTTGTAACAAATGTGACGATTCTTTAAACAACACTCTCACTCAATTTTGGAAAACTGAAAGTATTCCTGATTTCTTTATGGAAAGGGTGCCAGAACATGAAGCTTGTGAAGATTTTTTTTGTAACACAGTTAGTTTAGACACTAAAAATAATAAGTTTCAAGTTGCCTTACCTCTTAAGTTGCCTTTGGAGTCAATTAATCAAACACTTGGTCATTCATATAATTTAGCTCTAAATAGATTTCATAATTTAGAGGTTAGATTTCAAAAAGATTCACTACTTTATAAACTTTATAGTGAATTCATTCATGACTACATTCAACAGGGCCATGCTACAGTCATCAAAATCAGCCAATATAATTTAAATGCTGAACCAGTATATTTTCTACCCCACCATCCCGTCATTCGACTTGATAAAAAGACAACAAAGTGTCGGGTGGTCTTTGATGGGTCCATGAAAACTAATTTAAAGGTTTCTTTAAATGACTTGCAATTAAATGGTAGTGTAGTTCAGAAAGAATTAGTAGATATTTTATTGTTGTTCAGAGTCAACAAATTTATTTTTATAACAGATATAAAAGGTATGTTCAGAGAAGTTTCATTGGATCCAAAGTATAGGTCTTTACAAAATATCCTTTGGAGGGATACCCCCAAGGATAACATCCAATGTTTACAGTTAAATACAGTGACATACGGTCTGAAAAGCTCATCTTATTTAGCAACACGTTGCCTAAAAGAGTTGGCAGATAGGTATAAACAGGAATTTCCTTTAGCCGCCTTTATTATAGAAAATTCTATGTATGTAGATGACGCACTTGTGTCACAGAATAGTTCAGAGCTGTTAATAGAAACAAAAAGACAACTTTGTGAGCTTCTTGAGATTGGTGGGTTCCAGTTACATAAATGGTACACAAATTGCCCCCAGCTATTAAAAGAGATCCCCAAATGCCTTCAACACTTTGATAACATAGAATTAGAGAAAAATAATACTTCTTTAAAAACTTTAGGTATTAACTTCAATACTAAAAACGATTCATTCATGCTTTCATCTCCTAACACGAATGCTACCATGCCTGCTTCTAAGCGTGAAATATTAAGCTTCATCGGCAAATTTTATGATCCTTTAGGATTAGCAGGTCCTGTCATTGTAAGGGCCAAGGTGTTTATGCAAAGGCTTTGGTTAGCGCAAATTGGTTGGGATGAGAGACCGAGTGACGATTTGCTGTGCGCATGGAGCGAGTTTTATAACAGCTTAATCGGTATGCATCCAATAGCCATACCACGCTACATAAACTTGTGCACGGCATGTACTATTCAACTTATAGGTTATGCAGACGCTGCTAGCTGCGCCGCATATGGATGTTGTGTTTATTTGAGAGTCGTCGATCACTCAGGTAATGTGAAGATCTCTTTGCTCAGTTCACGTTCTCGCGTAAATCCGTCAAAACATCGTCTTACAATACCAAGGCTGGAACTTAATTCAGCGCTACTACTTGCGAAGCTAGTCACGAGAATGCACAACGTCTTGCAAACCCAGTTAAAGATTGATAATGTATATTTATATTCCGATTCACAAATTGTTCTCGCTTGGATTCAAACTAATATAGCTAAGCTTAACACATATGTAGCGAACCGAGTGAAGGTAATTTCACAATTAACACACACTTTTACATGGTTGCATATAAGTTCCAATGAAAACCCTGCAGATTGCTTGAGCAGAGGTATTTTGCCCGAGGAATTGCACAATCACCCTTTGTGGTGGCGAGGTCCAGGTGTCATCAGCACCTGTGAATATAATCCAGGTAATGCCCCTAAACTTCCCATCCCTTGCAACCTACCGGAGGCTAAGGTTGACTCTGCATTGTCAAGTGCAATGCTCTGTACGGTTTCTATGGAAAATATTATTTGTTTAGACTTTCTTAAAAAATATTCTAATATTACAAAAATGCAGCGAATCTTAGCATACATAAAACGTTTTATTCAGAATGCAAATAGCAAGAGTATCCAAAATGGGTATTTAACAACTCAGGGATTAAATGATGCTCTGTTACTAATTGTTAAGTATGAGCAACAAGTTCATTTCAAAAATGACATTAATGATTTAAAATGTAAGAATAAAATTGTTAAAGGTAACTTAAAGCCATTGTCCCCATTTGTTGATGACAGAGGGCTGCTTAGGGTAGGTGGTCGGTTGGAAAATTCATCTGTACCATTTTCTCAAAAACATCCTGTAATTCTGCCTCGAGATTCATATTTAACTAGATTAATCATTGAAAGAGAGCATATAAAGAACCTACATGCAGGCCCTAGGTTACTTCTGTCAACGATAAATCAAAAATTTTGGATTGTTCATGGCATGAGAGAGATTAAAAAGGTAGTGCATAAATGTATAACATGTTTTAAGTTGAAAGGCACTGCAAACAAACAGCTAATGGGCTCTCTTCCCCACGATAGAATAAATGTATGTCGTCCTTATGAAAAAATTGCTATGGATTTTGCTGGTCCAATTTTGATAAGGCAAAGTAGAATTAGAAAGGCCTTGGAAACGAAGGCATATGTTTGTGTGTTTTGTCACCAAGGCAATACATTTAGAATTAACGTCTGACTTGAAAACAGACACATTCTTAGCTTGTCTAAAAAGATTTATAGCACGCAGAGGCTTGCCCACTGACATTTATTGTGATAACGCCTCAACCTTTAAGTGTGCACGCAGTCAATTGCATGATTTGTATAAATTACAAAGTTCTAAGGAACACCAAGAGGAGGTTCATACTTTTACATCTCAGAATAATATTAATTTTCACTTTTTGCCATGTTATTCACCTACATTTGCTGGATTAGCAGAAGCTGGAGTGAAAAGTATGAAATTCCATTTGAAAAGAGTAGTTCAGAAAGCCTTGTTAACCTATGAAGAGCTAAATACTGTAATATGTCAAATAGAGTCTGTTTTAAATAGCCGACCATTGATGCCCTTGTCCTCAGACGCAAATGATTTTTCTTGTCTGACACCAGGCCATTTTATTATAGGCACTGCTTTGAATAGTTACCCAGAACCTAATTTTCCTGATGCACATACAAGCAATTTAAAATTTTGGAAATTATGTACTAATATAAAAAAATCATTTTGGAAGGTTTGGAGTAAAAATTATTTGAATATGTTACAGTCACGTCCAAAGTGGAGAGATCCACAACCTAATATAAAAGTAGGCTCGCTGGTCATATTGAAGGACGATAATACAGCACCTATGTACTGGCCCATGGCCAGAGTCGTTCGGGTGTACCCTGGCTCCGATAACAAGGTTAGAGTAGTTGAGGTAAAAACTGCTAATGGCTCCGTCCATAAGCGTTCAATTGTAAAAATATGTGTATTGCCTGTAGACCCTGATAGTCAGGTTTAATTTACATGCATCCATATTATGTATTGTTTTAAGTTTAAGTTCGTTTTGCTACTTACAACATCCAATTTATGTAAGCAACATCAAAAATTGTTTGGTTGTTACCTATATCTTTCATGTTACTCTAGAATATACCTAACATAACTATAGTAAGCTAATGTTCAAGGTACTAGGCTTATTTTGTTTTCTATTGTAAATTTCACATTATGTAAAACAATTTGTTTTCATATGTATATTCTATGCCCACTATTTCTCTATGTATAGCGATTGCTTTATGTTAAGAATTTTGTTCGGCTTTGATCAATACATTTGTTTTTTGTATAACTCGAATAGCATTCTTCTCAGTTGGGCAGTATGTTGGGAAACCAACATGTAATTTACCAACGGTATGGTCAAATTGACCTTTAGCCATATCGGTGTTAGTACATAAGAACGTATGTGGTGGCAACACTGCAGAAATATGTATCCGTTCGCTCTTCTCTCGTGTACGTGGTTCAATATAGACGTGTGAAAGTTGTACGCTGTTGTTTCACTGGATCTGCCCCTATCTACATCATAATACAGTCCACTACAACTCCATCTGGGCACGGCTATTAGGAGAAGGCTACATTTCCTCCCTAAGGCCAGATTTTCCTACACTTGTTTCCCACTGTCCACATTAGTTAGAATGGTAGCTAAGAAGTTATATATTGCCATATCAATTGATTTATTTCTCCTAAATCCTATCTGCTCAATACAAAATAGACCATGGCTTTCAAAATAGTTGTATATACAGTTACAGAAACAAGCCTTATTATTTTGTGGATATAAATATCATCGTATCCAACGCTATTTGTACTTTTTAAACCCAAGATAATCTTCTCTATATCATCAGGCACAGTGGGAGCCATGTATACAGAGTTAAGTTCATATGGCACTGATGTAAGAGATAGATTCGGTAAGGTATGCTTGGGTTTGTCAACAAACAAGTTATTAAAGTGATTAATAATTTCCATAGGGTCGTGAATATCGCTGTCATTAACACCCAAGTGATTTATAATAATATGGTCAACAGGTGGCCTCACTTGGTTTCCGCGAATCACAGCCCAAGATGCTTTTCACTTATTTGAAGCTGTTTGTATGTAAAAATCATTCTGTGACCGTTGCGTCAACTTAACAACACGACTTAGTCTCGCTGACAAAACTGTAAAACGATTTCTTGAGCTCTGTGTACGCTGCGTTCGATATAACCATAGGAATTTACGCCGGCGGCGCTTACAACTTACTCGGATACCTTTAGTTAGCCACCTCGGATGTATTGTCGTTGAACATGTACGTTTTTTATATGAAAACAATAATTTAAATTCATCGTAAAAATCACTAAATGCTAAGTTAGGGTCCCGAGAGGCAAACACGTCAGCAAAGCTGAGAGATTCTATGCAGTACTTGAATTTTTGTTGACTTTCATTACAATAATCCCGCTTACTGATGTACCATGATTTAAGGTGGACCTAGGTCTTTTCTGGACACACCAATAACTGCGGCGCTGTATGGTCAGACGGTGCTTAATCCAATACTTTAGCTTTGCATTACACATTAAATATAATATTATCCAAGCATCTACCGCAAGATAATCGCGTTGGTTTATTTATAGGTACCTAGCTTCGTATTGCACCATACATCCCGGTGCGATGTATGGTGCAGCAAGCATGGGACCAGTGGGGGCGAAACGGAGTCTAGTGCGGGTGGTGTGGGTCGATTCGCCGGCCAGGGAGACCCTTAACAACGGCGTTGCCGCGGCCGCCTGCAACACAGGCCCGCCTGGGACCAACCGCCCCAGGAGGCTGCCCCACATGTTGCGCATAATCCTGATGTGGGATCGCCGCTCCGGGTGGTAACCGGTGTAGGGTAGCGGCGGCCTTGCATCAGGGGGGTTTGGGAGCCCTTCCGTCTGGCGAGTCGGCTCCGACCTAACCACACGGTTCTAGACAAAGCTAGCCCCTGCGCTTTGTCACTTACTGCTGCACCAAATGTCGCCCTGTCTTCACGCTTGTTCTTCTTCAAAATCTACAATGGCAGTGCAACAAAAAAAAAAGTAAACGTTTCACAGCGGCCCTAGGAAACCCCACAACTTCACTTTTCGAGGTGGAGTTTACTAACGTCCGTGGACTCCATGCGAACCTCGATGCCGTCCACCATCACCTTGAGACGGCACGTCCCGCTGTGATGTTGCCACGTCTTACCTGTGTTACCCCGGCTATGTCATCGAGGAACAATTTCGAGACAAAGCCGGGGTGTGCATGTTCGTTAGGGCGGATGTTTGCTGCCGCCGGTTGCGCTGCCTAGAGAACCCCTCCAATTCCGTCCTTTGGCTGCACGTAGACCATGGCTCTATGAGCCAGATCTACGTGTGCGTCTACCGTTCCCACACAGGGGATTCTGAGACAACAAAGCTCTTCCAGTACCTCAGCGAGACAGCTGATGAAGCGCAGGTGCGGTTCCCGAACGCTGACCTAGTATCTGGGAAACTTCAATGGCCATAACATTGAATGGCTGGGATCCCTCAAGACTGATCATGCGGGTAGGGCTGCCCATGCGTTCGCTCTCTCCCATGGTCTGACCCAGATGGTATGCGGGATCACCCGGATACCAGACAGGTCAGATCACGCGCCCGCTCTGCTGGATTTACTGCTGACGAGATTACGCCTAGCCCAGTACAGTGTTTCGGTAGGAGCCCCATTGGGTAGTTCCGATCACTGTTGTTCACGCTGGTATGAACGTATCACCACGTGCTGTACAAACCTCACGACGACTATGGCACTACTCGTCAGCGGATTGGGACGGCCTACGCGATTATTATGCGTCCGTCCCCTGGAGCCAGCGCTGCTTTGTAGGAAAGACTCCCTCGGATAGCGCTTCTGCGATTGCTGGCGAGATCAGTTTAGGGATGAAATATTACATCCCTTTCACTGATCTGATTCACAGCTAGTGTGTCGGCACACGTGGCGTCCCACACTAGTGGGCGACCCATCCTCCATGGTATCATCGACATCCCGTCAGGTCTCTTACCATCGTCCCGTGCAATGTGCTGGGGCTCCAGAATCGCAGGGACAGTTACACTGACGAGACACCGTCATACGTCATGCGGCATGGCGGGATAGGCGGCCAGCACTTGAAGAGCAGGCAAGCCCATGGTGACCTAGGCGATCCACACTCGCTCCACAAGAAGCACAACTATGTTCTACACAAACCTCGGCCCCCAGCCGGAGACCGATGGCGAGTCGGAGAGTGTTCAATGAAAGTACCAGTGTTGGGGGATGGGTAGGCATGGAGCCAGTGTTCGGATTCCTGTCTTGACACTGCTTCCAGCCTGGCGCGATTTTTTAAAGATGACGAGGTATTAATGAGGGTTTGTAAAATATGTTGGCATGAAATGTTATCCCAGGCCTTCTGATTTTTGAGAGTGGGAGGGAAATTTGGACTCGGTAAAAAATATTGTAATAAAAATAATGTAAAAAATATTCAGATAGACGTTCTGATGCTAAGAATAGCATCACATTTCATGCGTAAGTAATTTTAATTGTATTTTTTTTAGAATTGTTCTAGAAAAATCTCTCACTTTTGACCTTTTTGACATCTTCAAATATATTACTACTTGAAGATAGATGGCGGCGTTTTGTTTCACGAACACGTAATTTAAATAGCTACTTATATTTTACTATAAACATTTTATACTAATTAAGTTCAACGTTAACTCGTAAGTGATTTTTAATTGCAAAAATATTTCTCTGTAGTTTTTATAGAGCCGTCCGCGTCTTAAGTCGCCATCTACTGACAACTGGCAACAATAAACATAAAACTTTAAAAATACAGGGCCGCAATTAGAAACGGATAATTTTACAAGACTAGTTTCCTACGACTGTTTCATAATGGGCTGTACAATTGAATATTATTATTCAAAGTATAGCTAAATATTAAATTTAATTCAAGAACTGGGTCAGGCACATACTTGTTATGGCATAGGCATATATCCATGGGACGTGATTTCTATCAGGAAATTAAATTGTATAAATAATATTGTAATTATTAAGAATCACGTTTGCTGCCATAACATCGAAATCGTCAGTCAGAGATAAAGCAAAGACTGACGATTCCCCACTCTTTAAATACTTGTAAATAATAGTATATAAGCTGTAGCATTACGAATGTAATTATTCAGTATTCAGTATTCATTATTCATGAATCAATAAACAAGTTAATCCGATTGTGGTATCTCTATACAGCCCGCAATATTGGTGACCCCGACGATCTTACTGAACTACGGACCTGGTCATTCGCGGATAGCACATTCCAGTTGGCTTCCCACAAGCGGGTCCCACTAGCTGGAATTTCAAGAGGCTGACAAATCCGAAACCGGCCGCGACATGGCACCAACAATCGCTGGTACGCCTGCCAAAAATCCAGGCACATCATCTGAGCAAACCAGCGACAGCCAAGTGGTGGCTGCAATTACAATTGCGGAGCGCATACCACAATTTTGGACGGATTCACCACGCCTTTGGTTCGCCCAATATGAGGCCATCATAGCCTCTCAAAAGCAAGGTGACGAGTACAAATATAACAATGTCATCGCAAAACTCCCAAAGGAAGTCATACATCAGGTTAGCGACATCCTTACAAGCCCGCCAGATGCCGACAAATACGCCACAATCAAAGACCGGCTGATCGGTTGCTACGAGGAAAGCGAACACAGACGCTTCCACAAGCTACTTTCGGAGATGGACTTAGGCGACTCGACCCCATCACAATTATTAAGAAAGCTGAAGGAAGCCAGTAGCGGAAAAATGAATGATGACACCATACGACTACTATGGTTCAGACAACTTCCCGCCGCAGTCACCTCCATTTTGGCAGTCTCCGAAAACCTAGAATTGGCGAAATTAGGCGAGATGGCAGATAGAATATACGAAAATATGCGATACACAACAAACCACTCGTCACAAGAATCTGCAAACGTAAGCTTGATAACAACGCTCACGTCACAAATAGCAGCGATGCGTATTGAAATAAACGAGCTACGTATGAATAATCGCCGACCTTTGCAACGCAGCACATTCCGCGCAAGGTCGTGCCCACGATCACGGTCACGAACTAGGCTATGTTATTACCACGCCCGATTCAAAACAAAAGCGTATAAATGCGAACAGCCGTGGGCATGGAAAAATGAACCCAACCAAAAATCGGGAAACTAAAATTAGCGCAGAATGAGACGGGACTCTGTGCTATATACCCCTCAAACCGTCTGACTATTACCGACTCTAACAGTGGTTATAGATTTTTAATAGACACAGGGGCAAACAAACTAAACTTCGACATTCAGTAGCGGAGTCGTTTCACAGGACTCCGCTACTGAATTTACTGATAAATCAGGCTGTATTCTTCTTAATATTTTACATAAAAAAAAACCTAACATATATCCATATAATGAAGCAGGTGATTTTATAAACGACAGAGAAGGGTTTTATTGCTCTCCTGTAAAATTTGAAATTTGCACATGCGCAAGTTTGCCATACAAGTCACGAATATGAAGAGCTTTCATGTGAGGACCCCACTGTATATATGTAGGTAAGTAAATACCTAAGTACTTACCTTATTTATAATTATATAAGTTTATCTATTACCTACCTACTCATACCATAAGCTCTACTTAGTTTGAAGCTAGATGGCGTTGTGTGAATTGTCCTAACATATTTATTTAATTTATTTATGTTCATTAATTCCAAAATGGTAGGTAGGTACAGTTTGGTAATAAGCGTATTTTTTCTTTCTTTTTATATTTGGTTCGCCAAATTGACGCCGGCGCCGCCCGCCCGGTGGTAAGTCGTGACGACGTCTAGCGATTGTGGGCCACTCTCACAGCACACAAGACTATAGAGAGTGGCCCACAACTTGACGACCTACTGATGTGCCTCTTCACGCTCCGCTTAAAGAACCCAGGATTATATGTGGGAGGAAACACGTGCACAGGTAGGGCGTTCCAGGCCACTATCGTTCAGCAGAGAAACGAACGTTTAAAACGTTCGGTTCTCGCGAACATGTACAAAACGCGAAAGTTTAAAGAAGTATTATAATTATGGTTGTCGGATCTTTTTTTGAAGAGTCGTATGTGTTCTTCCGTACATATACGATGTTGTCGTAAACATATTGAGAAGCAACTGTTAAAATATTAAGTTCTTTAAATAGTTCTTTCAGCGAGTCACGGGGTCCGAATCTATATATTGCTCGTATAGCTCGTTCCTGTAATATGAATATTGTCTCAATATCGGCAGCTGAGCCCCATAGCAGCAGACCATGACATAACGCTATGAAAGTAGCTAAAATAAACTAATCGTGCCGTTTTTTCATCAGTCAGTGACCTTATCTGTCTAACCGCATAGGCAGCCGAACTAAGTCTTCCTGACAAGGCTGTGATATGAGAACCCCATTGCAGTTTACTATTAAAGATCCGTGCCTCGGAGAGCACGTTAAGCCGTCGGTCCCGGTTGTCATACAGTGGCTATGGCAGTCGTTATGGGTAGTTGGAGCCCTAAATCTAAAATCGGACCGGTCTAACAACAGAACTTCGATATCGCCCATGGGTTGTGGAGGTCAGATGGCAGTCGCTTCACGGAAAATATCGAAGTTCATCCGAATCGCAGTTAGACTGAAAAGCCGACCCCAACTGCGCTGGGAAAAGGCTCGGTGGATGATGAAAGATTAAAGATAACAGATTAACATGAGACTAGATAATTCAAGGCGTCGTCCGGGTACTTTGGTCACTGGGTCCGAGACGGGTGCAGATAGGATAGCACACCTGTAGATGGTGATCCGATGTAAGCAGGTCCTGCGCCTCTTGGAGGGCCGAGGTAGGAGAGGAAGCGCGGGCGGCGAGGTAAATGACGGCCGCTCGGTGACAGCCGGCGCACCGCGCAACGTCACGACACGACACGACAGTTCGATGGGTCACTTTTACAACGAACTACGAAGTCGGCCAGCTTTATAAATAAGGGAATTCAAGAAATCACTTAGTCCATTTTACGGTTTCGAGTTAGCAACACTAGTTTGTTAATTTTTTCTTTCTCTTTTAAATGGTCCAAGTATTCTAGGTTCTTAGGAAAAGTAAAAAAACAACACGCATTTTCTATTCATAAAAGCCCTACCTATGCCCAAGAAATCACTAAGTTTCAAGTATTTTTTCAAGTCTTAATGACAACAGCAAAGTAAACACAACTATATAATTGATTGCTCTTGTCCTTCAGAAGCTATTTAACTCCTCCTTGCTCAGGTTTGGAACAGGGTTGTGGTGGTCCTGTGTAACACTGCTGGGCCCAGTCTGCAACTTGTTTTTGAGTCATTACAAATCGTCTTATTTTGTTCGAAGCTTGGTACTTTCCTCCCGTGTCTCGTCTCTCAACCCCCTCAAGCTCAAGACAGTTTCGTCGGCCGAATGTATGATCTTTCGAGTGTGCTATAATATAGTTTCCGCGGTGCGTGATGGGTGTCCATCTACGGAGCCCACACAACATCACACTCCTACCTCTACTGCTGCACCTGCTTTGGCGTCGACACCCATTGTCGCCCAGGAAAACATCGACGTCAGCATGGGATCTCATCCTATACATTCAATAGGTAATGAGGGGGAGGACTCGTCCGACCACTCAGAGGATGAGATCTCTACGCTGCTCGCAGAACTTGAGACGGGGGGAGAAGGGCAAATAGCCTCTGATGGCTGCTGTCCCTCAGACTCCCCTTAAATTACTCCAGATAAACCTCCAGCACAGCATGTCGGCAACGGCGACATTGCGCAAATGGCTGGAGGGAAACACCACAGCCGTTGTCCTGATCCAGGAACCATGGATCAGGGGTGGTCGCGTGCACGGACTCTTCAATCTAGGAGGTAAGTTATACGTGTCGGGCCCCCAAGACAGCGGACCACGTACCTGCATTTATGTCACTAGAGACATAAGTGCGCACCCACTCACTGAGTTCTGTTCCAGAGACCTATACGCCGTACGGATCTCTACAACTCAAAACACAACCGTGCCAGAATTGGTCATCGCTTCGGCTTACATGCCGGACAGTGAAGAACTGCCGGCCCACAACCTTACGCAGCTCATCAGCCACTGCGATAGGACAGGCACGGAATTAATACTAGCGGCCGACACAAATGCACACCACACTCTGTGGGGCATGAACAGGTGCAATGACAGAGGTAATGAATTAGTTAATTACTTATTCAGCACTAATCTAAACATCCTAAATATAGGATCAGAACCCACCTTCGTGACAAAAGGATGCCAAACCATCATCGACCTAACCCTGTCTACAGACAGGATTAAAGAACTAATCACAAACTGGCACGTCTCGAAGGAAGCATCTTGCTCCGACCATCGATGGATAAGATGCGATCTACAGATAAGTATACCTCAGCCCCCACCGGGCAGAAACCCGCGGAAAACCAATATAGGTAAATACACAAGTTCACTACAAACGAGGTTGGCCGCACAAACTTTGTCAACGTCCATAACCAACATACAACAAATTGAATCACAGGTGAGTGCCATATCGGATATAATTACTGACAGCTACGAGTTAGCGTGCCCTCTGCACACCCCGAGAGTAGGCCCACCTGAAAACAAACAGAAATGGTGGGGACCTGAACTGAAGCGCCTGCGAAAGACCGTTAGGAGACGCTTCAATAGGGCCATGAACACCAGATCAGAAGAAGACTGGGACTCCTATAAGGAGGCCAAAGCCAAATACAAAAAACGAATTCGTTTTAGATCAACTGAATCGTGGAGAAACTTCACGAGTAACATAAACTCCGTTGACCAGGCCAACCGTGTCAGGAAGGTTTTGGCCTCCCAGCCACACCACGGTATAGGCAGCCTCCTAAAGGCTGACGGTAGCTACACCAACTCACCCAAGGAAGCGCAACAAGTTCTAATGAGCGCTCACTTCCCGGACTGCAGATATCTGCAAACCGTGGAGGTGCGCGAGGACCTGTAAGCACCAACGGATGAGAGCTGGCAATACGCCCAAACAGTAATAACGCCAGATAGATTATCGTGGGCAATAATACCTTTAAACCTTTCAAATCAGCAGGCCCGGATGGCATCTTCCCGGCCCTGCTGCAATGGGGGGGATTAAGTTTGTTCACACCACTCTTACAAATCATGAGGGCGTGTCTGGCCTACAGATACATTCCTAAGAACTGGAGGAAGGTGAAGGTCATCTTCATACACAAACCAGGCAAGAGTGACTACACTAATCCAAAATCATTTAGACCAATCAGCCTCACCTCTTTCCTCACAAAAACACTTGAAAGACTGTGTGAGAGGACTCTAAGAGAAGACGTGCTGAGCAATACTCCTTTACACATCAACCAGCACGCCTATACTGCTGGTAAATCAACAGAATCCGCCCTACACCAGGTAGTAAGCCGAGCGGAGGAAGCGATACAAAACAAATGTATTTGCCTAGGCACCTTCATAGATATTGAGGGCGCTTTCGACAAAACCAACTTTAACAGCATCACCTCGGCACTGGAGCATCACGGTGCTAACCCAGTGCTCACGGGGTGGATCAAGAACATGCTTAGTAATAGGGTGATCATACTGGATAATGAAGCTGAGGTGGTAGAGGTGGCCAGGGGCTGTCCCCAGGGAGGTGTCCTATCTCCACTCCTGTGGAATCTAGTCATCAACAGTCTCATTACTACTCTCAACAAAAAACACCTTTTCACTGTCGGCTACGCTGACGACATCACCATACTAATCACTGGCAAAGAAGCCAGCATTGTCTGTGACCTCACTCAGATAGCACTCCGCACCGTCGAAAACTGGTGCAATCAATACGACCTCACCGTAAACCCAGGAAAAACGGAAATGGTTATGTTCACTAACAAGCGGGTGCTGGGCAGCTACAGGATGCCCAAGCTTTTTGGAACAAGTCTGACACTGTCCAAAGAGGTCAAATACCTAGGAGTAACCCTAGATGATAAACAAACCTGGAGTAAACATGTAGATGACAAAATTAACAAAGCCAGCATCACCTTTTGGCATTGTCGAAAGATGATAGGCAAGTCCTGGGGTCTTTCGCCAAAGGTGACGCTATGGCTATACAATATGGTCATAAGCCCCATGGTATGCTACGGTGCACTGGTCTGGTGGCCTAGATGCCAGCTTACAACCTGCATACAAAAACTGCAAAAGTTCCAAAGACTGGCCTGCATGGCAGTCACGGGAGCTATGAAAACTACACCTACTGCTGCAATGGAGGCCATGCTAAGCATCCCCCCGCTTCATCTATACATCACACAAGAAGCCTTGGCGTCCGCATTAAGGTTGAAGTCACTCCAGTTATGGAGAGACACTAATACAAAACACACTAGTATACTAACCGCAATCTTCAACGACTTTCCAATACTAATGGCAGGGTCGGACAGGATTCCGAAAACATTTCACAGGAGGACAGGAGACGACAACGTCGAAGGCCTCAACATCCATGAATTTAGAGTCTTCACCGACGGATCCAAAACTTCATCTGGGACAGGCAGCGGAGTATTTTCCGAAGACCTCCAGATCAGAATAGCAACTCCACTGGGATCTTATAACACGGTATTTCAAGCTGAAAGCCATGCGATTCTAGAAGCGGCCACGGCAATAGCTGCCAGAGAGGTAAGGTACTCTAGTATTCGAATTCTCTCAGACAGCAAGTCAGTGTTACAAGCCCTTGACAGCAACACTGTCAAATCAGGCCTCATCTACAACTGTCATCAGTGCTTGGCTGAGATAAGTAAGTCCAACCACGTCACACTACAGTGGATTAAAGGACACAGCGGCTCAAGAGGTAATGACGCAGCGGACGAGCTTGCCAGAAGGGGCTCGAGCCTAACGTCCATTGGCCCAGAGCCGATCCTACCAATTCCGGTAGGTACTATACGTACACTTCTGGCACACAAAACTTACACACAACACAACACACTCTGGACAGGTCTGTCGGACTGTCGGCAAGCGAGGGAGGCTTTGCCTGTACTCAATCGTCGACTAGCCGGCAGACTTGCGACGTTGAAAAAATCCCATCTCCGTCTATTCACAAGTGTCATTACGGGGCATTGCCTCCTAAACAAACACCTATACACTATCGGTGTTACAGACAGTCCCCTTTGCAGGGCTTGCATGGCTGAGGAAGAGACGGTCAGTCATCTAATCCTGCGCTGCGAGGAAGTTCAAAACTACAGGGCAAGGCATCTCGGGTCTCCAGGATCAATCCCTGAAGCTCTGCGCAACGTGCGGGGCCTGTTGGCGTTCCTGGAAGAGATCGGTTGGCGCGAGTGAGAGAGTCCCACCCACACGCAAAACCCGCGCAATAGACGTGGACTTGCGGAGATCAGCCCGTGACTACAAGTACAAGTACAAGTACAAGTAATATAGTTTCACTATCATTTTGTCTTACGGAACTAGTGAGAAGTTTTTTCTCATTAGTTCCATTCGTTTTTGATAATGGAACAAGTGAAACAGAATTACCCTTCTGTGGATAAAGATGTGATTGTCTCTGTCTGTCTGTCAATTGAAAATTAAAAAACAATAAAATATAAATTGATAAAATGAATATACTCACAATTTATTTTGGTAGTACATTTAAACAATTGACTTAGTTAATGTTGTAGGCAAATAGCATAATGTTACCGGCTGCTTTCTGAATTGAGAAGTTGAAGTTAAGTATCAGTTGAGCATTTGACATTTGTAGTACTCAGTACTTCAAATTCTCAATTCAGAAACTGGCCGTATGTGCCTGGACGGGTGCCCTATTTGATTTCGAAAGTTGATGATTCGATTTTTATTATATCGAACACGCTGTCGCGATAATTCAGTTGTACGATGTTTTATTCCATCGATGCTTTATTGGTGCGAAAAATCATGCTGCGATAAGCCTTACTTACTAACGAGGAATCGCTATAAGGCTTTTCACAGCAGGATTTTTCACACAAATGTTACATCGCACCAATAAAGCATGGATGGAATAAAACATCCTACAACTGAATTATCGCGACAGCGTGTTCGATATAATAAAAATCGAATCATCAACTTTCGAAATCAAATAGGGCACCCGCCTGGACACCCAGTTCTGAACATTAGATTAATTCTCTGTACATTGTACACATGCCTTTAAATTAATGTACAATGGACAGCCTTATCGTCCCAGGCAACCTAGACAAGCATAATATAAATGTGGGAAGTGTACAGTATAACAAACTTTTAAATATTTTTGGACATCCTCACACAACCTCATCTAGCCCAAAGTAAGCTATAAGCTTGTGCTATGGGATTTAGACATCTGATAAACACACTTGCATACTACTAAAAACATACATAATATACATAGAAAACACCCAAACTCCGAAACAAACATTTGTGGATCACACAAATATTATAGTTAATATCTATATAATATAAGTATAGTTAATGATTAACTTTAACAATACAGAAACCTTCATCGCTTTGAGACACATATTGCCTATAACTAAGTTAAATTACATTAAACCACTCGGGTCGACTCTTTATTTCTGTGATGAGCCCTCTCTCAATGAGAGGCATGGTAAAACGATCGAAGACCAAACCACTGCACACATAGATGGGCCTGCTCAAGGCAGCAGAGAGGCGGCGCGCCATTGCCGCCGCAGTGCCGTCGCAGCCTAGAAGCGTGGTCGACAACGCGCAGTCGCCTCTCTCCCCGCAGTTCGGCATTCCTAGAGCTACCTCTCTCAGTTGTGCCGGACTTCCACCACCCAGCCACAGCAGCAAAGCTCCGGCTACGCGTAGCGCCACTACTTCGCACAGCAGATCGCCACTCCATATCTCAAACTGATGTATACGCCATCTACTACTTCTGTATATTACTCGTTTTTTCGAAGTGGAGATTCGTGGTGAGGTGCCTTCTTGCATTATAATATAAAACCTCCTGCCTTATTAAAATAAGATATTTTCTTCCTAGCCTTGTATACACGGTTGTACACTTCAATATTTCAATATTTTTCTACAGCAATTCTGTACCTACCGATTACACATACCGGTATTGCACAACATCATTTAATAAAGTTAACAAAATAGGAATGAATTAATTAAATCGCGCAGAAAATAAATACTAACTAAGATATTTTGTTTGAGGAATAATAAATAAACTATTTTTGAATGTTTTGTTTTGTTGCATGGTCATGCTTTAATTTTCCTGTCAGTGTCACTATGACATTTGTCAAATTTCATGTGGCGGACAGACTTTTATTGTTGACTCTGACTGAGTTATGGAATTACTCGGCCACCGATCATAATTTCGACCCACAGTTAAAATCTCCTACGTTATTAGCTTTACTCACTGGTCATTGGCAAGTTGCTGCAAGTGCAAGCAGAGGCCATAACAAAGAGTTGAATTGACTTTTATTGTTTATGCGCGGATATCCGAAAGGAACCTTTTATTTTATATATTATTTTTTTAGGTACATAGGACTTGGGATTTTGCGGAGCGCGTGGCTGGTAGCCTTTTAGGTTACCTCTGGCGCTGGGTAAAAATCCAGGTCCAAACGCTAAAATTACAATACCAAACAACGTTTCCTTGTACCGCGTGTTGGAAGGTCGTGACGCTGTCCACGTATAATTGTCTATGATGCACTGCATTTGAATTTGGATTATGTTCTTTTACTTTTTTATGTGCGGTGTCATTCAACTGTCATTATTAGGTAATATATTTTCTCTTATACAAGTAAACACAATGTTTTCAACTATTATTTACGTTTTAATTAATTGCTATAGCTAGTCCACCCTATCAGTGGTAGCAGAGCGTATGGATGAATATCTAGAAGCATAATTATTTAAAATAAATATATTAAGTAAATGAGAAAATAAAATTTAAAAATGAGCTCGAGTATCAGAAGCATAGAACCGTTGACAAAATCAAATTACGATACCTGGTGCTTACAAGCACAGGCGATTCTCATAAGATACGATTTGTGGGAATGCGCTAGTGGTGAAAAAACGTTAGCGGCAACTGCGACTGCCGAAGAAAAGAGTGCGTTCCTAAGGGAAGACTTAAAGGCAAGGTCAGAGCTATTTTTACTTATATCTCCATCAGAACTTAAACAAATTAAAGGGTGTAAATCCAAGGAGGTATGGGACAAACTAAAGCCTGTACATCAAAGTTCAGGACCGGCAAGAAAGGCTACGCTATTAAAACAACTAGTATTGAAGAAAATGACTCCACAAGAAGATGTGAGAGACCATCTCAGTAATTTTATGGATGTAGTAGGTAAATTAGAAGACATTTTTGGGTGCAAAGGGGCCCTTCTTACATCTATCGGGCCCCAGCGACCTCACCTGCTAGTGGCGCACCTGCTGATTAACGGACGAGGTTCGTATATTACGGTACCCATGTGGTGGCTTTGGCCCCTACGTGGATACCAGGTGGTACAACAGTGTTGGTCCGGGGGGGTACCACCGTGCAGCTGTGCTAAAGCCCCCCAAGTAACCCAGCCCAGGCTGGGTTGCGTTAGGGGTTCAGCAGCGGCACTGCCGGGCCCGGGGCGGTGTATGGTGCGGCAGGCAGGGGTCCAGTGGGGGCGAAGCGGAGTCTAGTGTGGGTGGTGTGGGTCGATTCGCCGGCCAGGGAGACCCTTAGCAACGGCGTTGCCGCGGCCGCCCGCAACATAGTCATGGGGCCCGCCTGGGACCAACCACCCCAGTAGGCTGCCCCACATGTTGCGCATAATCCTGTTGTGGGGTCGCCGCTCCGGGTGGTAACCGGTGTGGGGTAGCGGCGGCCTTGCATCAGGGGGGTTTGGGAGCCCTTCCGTCCGGCGGGTCGGCTCCGACCTAACCACACGGATCTAGACGAAGCTAGCCTCTGCACTTTGTCACTTACTGCCGCACCAAATATCGCCCTGTCTTCACGCTTCCCCATATTTCACAATGACAGTGCAACAAGAGAATAGACGATACACAGCGGCCCCTAGAAACCCCACAAAGTTGACTTCGTTTGAGGTGGAGTTCGCGAATATCCGCGGACTCCATGCAAACCTCGATACCGTCCACCATCACCTGGAGTCGGCACGGCCTTCTGTGATGTTCCTAACGGAGACACAGATACGCCGCCCTGACGACACGTCGTACCTCTGTTACCCGGGCTATATCATTGAGGAACAATTCCGCGATAAAGCCGGGGTGTGCGTGTTCGTTAGGGCGAATGTTTGCTGCCGCCGGTTGCGCTGTCTGGAGAACCCCTCCTACTCCGTCCTTTGGCTGCACGTGGATCATGGCTCCATGAGCCAGATCTACGTGTGCGTCTACCGCTCCCACACAGGGGACACTGGGACAACAAGGCTTTTCGAATACCTCAGCGAGATGGCGGACGATGCGCAGGTGCGGTTCCCGAACGCTGACCTGGTTTTCCTGGGGGACTTTAACGGTCATCACGTTGAGTGGCTGGGGTCCGGGACGAACCGCCCATGCATTCGCTCTCTCCCACGGGCTGACCCAGATGGTACGGGGGATCACCCGGATACCTGACAGGTCAGACCACACGCCCGCCTTGCTGGATCTACTGCTGACGAGTCGCCCAGCCGAGTACAGTGTGTCGGTACGCGCCCCACTGGGCACATCCGACCACTGTGTGGTGCACGCCAGCTTCCAAGTGCCACCGCCTGCTCGTGCTGAACAAATGACTCGACGACTATGGCACTACTCGTCGGCAGACTGGGACGGTCTCCGCGATTACTTTGCGTCCGTCCCGTGGAGCCAGCGCTGCTTTGTAGGGAAGGCGCCTTCGGATAGCGCTGCTGCCATTGCTGGCGAGATCAGTCTAGGGATAGAATATTATATCCCTTTCACTGATGTCGCCAGCATCCGCAAAGCTCGCCCCTGGTTCGGGCGTGAATGTGCCGAGGCTGTCCAGAAAAAACAGTCGGCATATCGCGCCTGGGTCAGGGCTCGGGCGGCACGTGACCCGAACGTGAACCGCCTCAAAGCAGCGTACAATCGGGCCACTAGGTTCAGCAAGAGGGCCTTCAAGAGAGCGGATGCCCAGCGCGTCGCGCGGCTTGGTCAGGAGCTCACATCCCATCCCACGGGCAGCCGTGGATACTGGCAACTGGCCAAAGCCGTACAGTCAAATTTTTGTCAACCCTCGCTGCCACCACTGCGTTTTCCTGATGGATCACTGGCTCACAAAGCCCAAGAGAAGGCGGACATGCTCGCAGACCTCTTTGCGGCTAATTCCCGGGTCGATGACCGTGGCCTGCAGCCCCCCGCCATCGCCAACTGTGGCCACACTATGCCTGATATTGTTATCAGGCAATGTGATGTACGGGCAGTGCTGCGGTCACTCGATACGCGGAAAGCCAGTGGCCCTGACGGCACTCCGGCGGTGGTGCTACGAAAATGTGCTGCTGAGTTGTCTCCAGTATTAACGCGTCTGTACCGCCTGTCATACTCTACAGGCCTCGTGCCGGAGGCCTGGAAGGAGGCGAACGTACAACCGATCCCCAAGAAAGGGGATCGATCCGATCCAGGCAACTATCGACCCATAGCTGTCACCTCAGTCATTTGCAAGGTGCTCGAGCTTCTTATTAATAAGCAGCTCATGCGATACCTGGAGGATCACTCGCTAATCAATGATCGGCAATATGGCTTCAGGCCAAAACGATCAACGGGTGACCTCCTGGCATTCGTCACGCATGTATGGGGCTCCTTCCCAAGCTTCCGGCATATGGTCTACCTCCTCAACTGTGCAGCTGTGCCAGTTTTTTAAACGAGCGCCGAGTGCGGGTCCTCTGCGATGGCCAGGCTTCTCGCTTTTTGCAAGTGAATGCCGGGGTACCGCAGGGGTCCGTACTGTCACCAACTCTCTTTCTTCTGCATATCAATGATATGCTTTCCCTCGGGAACATTCATTGCTATGCAGATGACAGTACATTGCACGGGAGTTACTCGGTTCGTCCGACGGCGGGGCGATCTGTGATAGAGGAGGAGAGACGAAATCTCGTGGGTGATCTCGACCGAAACCTCGACAGTATCTCCCAATGGGGTGCCGAGAACTTGGTCGAGTTCAATGCCCACAAAACACAGGCGTGTGCATTTACAGCGAAAAAATCCCCTTTCCTTCCCCTACCCACTCTTCAGACTGCAATATTACCAATGAAGGACAATCTAGACATCCTTGGCATAGACGTTCGTCGAGAGCTCAATAACACAAAATACATTGAGAGATGTATTGGGCTAGCTTCGCGGAAACTAGGAATACTGAACAAGGTAAAGCGATTCTTTACACCGCACCAGAGGTGTCTGCTGTACAAAACGCAGATTAGACCCTGCGTTGAATACTGCTCTCACCTCTGGGACGGCTCCGCGAAGTATTTGCTGGACGCACTCGACGCTATGCAGCGACGCGCTGTTCGCATTATAGACTGTCCGGAGGTAACGGGAAGCCTTGAGCCGCTAGCCCAGCGCCGAACAATTGCTTCCTTGGCCGCGTTCTACCGTATTTACCACGGTGAGTGTTCTGAAGAGCTCTTCAACCTGATCCCACCCTCTCCCTTCCGATCCCGAACAACGCGTGCCGGGCAGAGATGTCACCCTCATACCGTGGAAACCGTCTTCGCGAGAACCGAGCGTTTTAAACGATCGTTTCTCTGCCGAACGATGGTGGCTTGGAACGCCCTGCCTGCGCACGTGTTTCCTCCAACATATAACCCTGGGCTCTTTAAGCGAAGCGTGAAGAGGCACATTACAGGGTCGTCAAGTTGAGGGCCACTCTCTATAGTATTCCTGTGTACTGTGAGGGTCGCCCTCAATTGCCAGACGTCGCCTCAGCTTACCATCAGGCGAGTGGCGTCAATTTGTCGACCTAAATATAAAAAAAAAAAAAAAAAAAAAACATGAATGTCAAAATTCATCCAGAGTTATTAAGCATAATGATGTACAGTTTACCTACAAATTTCGATAGCTTCCGAACGGCAATTGAGTCGAGAGATGTTCTGCCAAGTCCTGACAATTTAAAAATAAAAATCGTAGAAGAATACGAAGCAAGAAGCAAACCGAACCGAGTGAACCTCAGACTTCAGAAGCATTCTACACAAAGACGAAGAAAAAGGTACAATTTTGCAAGGATTGCAATAAGAAAGGGCATTCCACAGAAGCTTGTTGGTCAAAGAAGAGACCCAATAACCCCAATAAACCTAAAGGTCAAGAAAAGACATGTAACATCTGTTTAACAACAGGAACGTCGAAATGCAAAGGCAATTTATGGTGTCTTGACAGTGACTGTACGTCACATATGACGGGTGATAAAAGTATACTCCATAACTTAATCCCCGCGACTGACACTCTAAAGCTAGCTTCAGAAAAGCATACGACCGAAGTTAAAGGGAAAGGAAAAGCCGAACTTTATACAAAGGATCGACGCTATAAAATTAGTCTTTCTGACACATTATATGTACCTGATTTGTCGAATAATCTAATTTCTGCAAGCAAAATTACGGATCATGGCTATAAGGTTCTATTTGAAAAGGAACAAGCCAGAGTCATAAAAGGCGGGAAAACTGTATTAAAAGCTAACAGAAGAAATGGATTATACTATCTTGAATTTGATAAACCGGAAGAGACAGCAAACTTCACGCCTAGTGATGAAAGCGAAATTATGAAATGGCACAAGAAATTAGGTCACGTCAATGAAAGAGACCTAAAAGAAATGGGTAAAAATAACATGATGCGAGGACTCGACTTTAAAGAAAAAACTTTGGGTACCTGTGAGACTTGTATCAAAGGAAAATTTTCCACTCTACCATTCCAAAGCCTTGGACAAATAATCTCTACCGAAGTGCTCCAGATAATTCACAGTGACGTGTGTGGCCCATTTGAGAATGAATCAATGCCCGGATCAAAGTATTTCGTAACATTTATTGACGATTATACAAGATACTGCTGTGTATATTTCTTAAAAGATAAGAGCGAAGTAATCGATATATTCAAGGAATATAAAAACTATGTTGAACTGTTTCATAAGAAGAAAATTCAAAATCTACAATCTGATAATGGAGGTGAATACAGGTCTAAAGCGTTTGACAAATTCCTCAAAGATAACGGTATAAGCCGAAGACTATCTGCACCTTATACCCCACAGCAAAATGGATGAATGGAAAAAATCGGTCGCTGATGGATAAAGCCAGATGTCTGATGCTAGATGCCAATATCCCTGCAAAATTTTGGGCAGAAGCAGTAAACACTGCAAACTATTTGATAAATAGAAGCCCAGCAAGAGCTCTCAAAGGCAATTCCCCATATGAAAAATGGGTACAACGAACACCATCAGGAAATCACCTACACGTATTCGGAAATAGAGCGTTTGTGATGAACAAAAACCGAAGAGGAAAATTCACAGCCAAAGCCAAAGAAGGAGTATTCTTGGGATATGCGGAATATACAAAAGGTTTTAGAATCTATATACCCGAAAGGAATGATGTTGTTATCAGCAGAGATGTAAAAATAATCGAAAAGATGCATTATGGCGGTACTCCTGCTGAGAAACGCGAAGATCTTACTCCAGAACCTGAAACAGAACAAATTGAAATTGAAATTCCAGAAAAAAGAAACAAAATTAATGAGAACTTACCTTTTCAGGAACCTAACCCTCTTTATTCCAGCTCTAGTCAAGATCCTGTTGATGAACCATCTCCTTCAAGTGGAAGACCACAAAGAGACGTGAGACCACCAGCATGGACCAAAGATTATGAGTTAAGTCGCTGCGTGACCATGTTTACGTATATGATAATGATATGGTAAT
This sequence comes from Nudaria mundana, assembly GCA_963556515.1. Lineage (NCBI taxonomy): Eukaryota > Metazoa > Arthropoda > Insecta > Lepidoptera > Erebidae > Nudaria > Nudaria mundana. The sequence continues at coordinate 398,024 of OY748290.1, read as the reverse complement.
GACGACTATGACTGCTCTTTACTCACATACAAAGAAGCTGTGACTGGCACCGACAGACGAAATTGGGAGAAGGCGATACAATCTGAAATGGAATCATTACAGAAAAATATCACCCGGGTATTAGTTGACAAGTGAGAAGCCAAAGGACACAAAATACTGTCGAACAAATGGGTATTTCGGATTAAAGATGACGGTACGTACAAGGCTAGATTAGTCGTACGTGGATGCGAGCAGAAAGGATACCTGGATTTCGAAGACATTTACAGCCCAGTAGTAAGTCAATCTGCATTAAAAACTTACTACTTCATGACATTTGACGTCAAGACAGCTTTCTTATACGGAGAGTTAACAGATGAAGTTTATATGAAATTACCTGTTGGCTATGAGACTGACTGCAATACTACTGAAGTAGTTTGCCGATTAAAAAAATCGTTATACGGATTAAAACAAGCTCCATTTACATGGAACAAAACTTTTACCCAAGCGATGTTTGATTTGGGATTCAAGACAATCAAAACAGATCAATGCGTTTTCATAAACGAAGATAAGTCAATAATAATTGGACTATTCGTTGATGACTATTCGTTGATGACTTGTCATAGGAAAAGACAAGAAAAAGATCGAAGTTATTTTGAAGAAACTTGAAACCAAATTTGAAATGAAAAAGAATGAAAATCCAAGTACTTATCTGGGTATGGAAATAAAAACTCAAAAGAAGGAATAATTCTTACTCAGAGATCCTACATAAATGACGTACTGGAAAAATACAACATGAAAAATGCCAAACCTTGCGACACGCCCGCAAGTAGCGATTCAAAGTCTATACAGGAAACTGCCCAGGAGAAGGAATATCCCTATAGGAAGCAGTGGGAGGTTTACTGTACCTGTCAACCAGAACCAGACCAAATATCGCACAAGCGGTTAATCTAGTTAGCAGGAAGGTCGAAAACCCCACTAGAGAAGACGTCACAAAAGTCAAGAAAATATTCAAATATTTAGTGGGAACCAAGGAGAAAGGCATTTTGTTCAAACGAAACAAACCGATAGAGAATATCGATGCTTACAGCGACTCGGATTATGCTGGAGACCCATTGACGCAAAGAAGCACTTCTGGCTCCGTGCTAATGATAGCCGATGGACCAATATCATGGGCATCCGAGAGGCAGCCTATAGTAGCGCTATCGTCGACTGAAGCCGAGTACATAGCCGCAGCAGACTGTTGCAAAGAGGCATTGTATCTCAAATCTCTATTACAAGAAATAACCAGTTTGGACATAAAAATAAATTTGCATGTTGATAATCAAAGTTCGATTCAACTTGTGAAGTCTAGATCCTTCAACAAAAGGTCGAAGCACATAGACGTGCGGTACCATTTTATACATGAACACTTCGTGCGTGGATCAATAAATATTAGCTACTGTCCCACAGAAATTCAGTTAGCTGATGTAATGACAAAACCATTGTCAAAAGTAAAGTTTGAGAGACACTGTGCAAGATTAATGCATATATAGAAACGTGTCTTGGCAACATGAGTGAACATCAGGAGAAGGTGTTGGAAGGTCGTGATGCTGTCCACGTATAATTGTCTATGATGCACTGCATTTGAATTTGGATTATGTTCTTTTACTTTTTTATGTGCGGTGTCATTATTAGGTAATATATTTTCTCTTATACAAGTATACGAGAGTATACACTAATTGACACTTCTGTCAATATTTCAGAGCGTGCACGCCTACTAGCTGTTGGAGAATGGGAGTCAGGGTTATGGATCCAGGCGCTCCCATCGCCCAACATCGGTACAATATTGGACGACACTACCTTCCGCATTGCCACTTGCCTTCGGCTGGGTACACCTTGTGTATCCCCGCATCATTGCACCTGTGGAGTAGCCGTCGATAATCTGGGACACCATGGCCTTTCTTGTAGCAGAAGCGCAGGTCGTATACCTCGGCACGCTATTCTAAACGACATAATTCGTAGGGCTCTTTCCACCGCAGGTCTTCCGGCCGTACGCGAACCAAATGGTTTAGCACGAAGCGATGGAAAGAGACCGGACGGTATGTCGTTGCTACCGTGGAAGATGGGAAGGCCTTTGGTGTGGGACGCTACATGCATTGACACCTTAGCACCTTCACACCTTCCAAGCACATCCGGATGTGCCGGCGCTGCTGCTGCATCGGCTGAAGGCTTTAAACGGCGTAAATATGCTAACCTAGCAGGTGATTACATATTTGAGCCGTTTGGGGTTGAGACACTGGGGTCATGGGGTCCGAGCGCTCGCCGTCTTTATAGAGACATTGCTAAACGCCTAATCGATGCTTCTCAGGACCAGAAGGCTGGCTATTTTCTGGCCCAAAGAATAAGCATCGCCATCCAACGTGGCAACACAGCCAGCATTCTGGGAACCTTCCCAGTCGGCAATGACGCGGAGGATTTTTTAAACGATATTTTGTAATGTAAATATTTTTAGTCTATAATTATGTTTATTTTGTATATTGTAATTTTTATTGTAAATAAATGTATACAAGTAAGCATAATGTTTTCAAGTATTATTTACGTTTTAATTAATTGCTATAGCTAGTCCACCCTATCACCGCGAACTAGTTCAGAGTAACTAGTTCTTCTTTGCGGCAAAAATCAAGCATTAGAATGGCGAAATCATCGATGTATAGTCGATGTAAAATTGTATATCCGTTGATATACATCGATGATTTCGCCACGGTTTTAAAAAAAAACCGACACCGACCAAACATACAATTAATATTTACATTCATAAAAATTTTAAACTAAATTAAAACTAGTTAGGAAAAGGAAATTAATCCTAATTTTAAAAAAACTATTCAAAAAAAAATGTAGAGATTTTTATTTACAACTAGCTGACCCGGCAAACGTTGTTTTGCTTTAGGGGGGACTACCCTTAACATTTATGGGGATGAAAAATAGATGTTGTCCGATTCTCAGACCTACCCAATATGCACACAAAATTTCATGAGAATCGTTCAAGCCGTTTCGGAGGAGTATGGCAACGAAAACTGTGACACGAGAATTTTATATATTAAGATAAGAATTACAATATACATAATTATAATTATACTAAAAATATTTACATTACAAAATATCCTTTAAAAAATCCTTCGCATCATGGCCGACTGGGAAGGTTCCCAGAATGCTGGCGGAGTTGCCACGTTGGATGGCGATACTGTCGGACAGAGTTTTCTTGTCTATGTGCGGACATCCGAACGATGTGTACAGCGCTTTATTCTTTGGGCCAGAAAATAGCCAGCCTTGGTCCTGAGAAGCATCGATTAAGCGTTTAGCAATGTCTCTATAAAGGCGGTGAGCACTCGGACCCCATGACCCCAGTGTCTCAAAAATGTAAATAGTTTGGACCCACCCATCATGGCAGTGGCATTCCCGCGCTGTTTGGCGATGCTTATCCGCTCCGCGAGAAAGCCGCTGGAAGGTACGTAAGTCTCCCGAAAGGTATGAACAGCGCTTAATTACTAGGCGGTATGGTCAAAAGACTTTAGCCTGCCCATAATTGGGCGAAGAGCGAAAAAAACTGTTCGCAACGCAACGCAATGTTCTATAATTTTAACCAATCACATAACGACATTTGTATTTCTGTATCTACTATTTGTCCAATAATTGTCGTGGATTATAACGATTAGTCAAAGAATAGTTGTTATAACGTAGTTCCACCAATAGAACGCTGTATTGGATATTTAACTATTGAAATGTCAAGCAAAAACTTTACAACCAATCCGTTTTGGAAACCAATTTAACCAATTTTCAAGTGAGACGTTGACGCGTTAGGTGCCGCGCACTGAAAATTTAGTAATTTAATGAATTAATTTGGTAAATTTAAACGAAGAAAGTTGTTAGAAATACTTATAATAGGGAGCTAACAAAATGAAATATATTTTAGTGCTGGGTGTCGGCGTTTTGCTACTCGCAGGTGAGCCGTCTACTACCTACATTATTATATTTTTTCACTGTTTTTATAAGTAAGTACATATTTATAAGTAAGTATTTTTTGAATGAAATATTACAATATTTTTTTTATAGAACCAATTCACATGTATTTTTTCTGGTTGGAAGTATTACTTACACGGAAACTGTACCAACGGTGATTAGGAATTTGGGTGTTCGTTACCTAGTACTGTCTGTAGGTACCTAATTCATTGTTGCTGTACTAGTGGCATATTTTTAATAGCAATGTTGTTTCAGGATGGTCGCGTGCCCAGGAGGAAAGTGTAGGAGTCGGCTCTGTAGAGGAGCTGACGGTGGACGCCGACCTCGGCGCGTCGCGTGAAGGCTCACGTACAGGTACGCAATTCAATCAATTTGTGGTGTATCAATGACCAGTTTCAGTAAAATATCTTACTTCATCATGAGAAGTTAATTGTCAGAGAACTTTTATACGAGCTTTATCCCTTGCAACTGAATAAAAAATTAATTATTTTATCAACAGATACGTAAATAAATTATTTGACTTGATGTGATAAAAGCCCGATTCTAAGCTCTATGAAACAACCCTGCTGTAAGGGTTTTACGTATGTGGCATATTTCATAATATCACTGACTACTGAGATTCTATTTAGTGGTATGTAACAACTGTCCTTGCTGTTACAATTTTGGTTTGAATTATTACAGGTAGTTATGGATTTTATTGCACTCGGTAATGGCAATAGGGTTACCCCCTATTACGTGAGTCCAACTAATACTGGCAGAGTTTGGTTGTGCCATGCACCTCTGCCTACTCCTTAGGGGATATAGGCGTGATGTACTCTGTCTGTTAAAGACAGTTCATATTTTATTGTAGTGGTAATTAACATTTCTGCTAAAGTATTGTTTCATATAATATGTTACCATCCTAGTTCAATATTTATAAGTTCATGCTCTTTTTGTTAATGCTGCTAATGTGTCATGTGTTAATCTCTTTGTTAATTTTATACATATAATAATACAATAATTCATAATCTGTTGGATTTAATATTTATCAGCACATTATAAAATTGAATGTCATTTATATCTGATATTGATACATAGATAAGTAATTATACGAAGAGTAATAACTAGAGTACTGTAATGCCATCAAGAAACAAATAGATAAGTATTGGTTACGTCGCTCGCTGGGTGAGTGGAGTGGCTCGCTAGTGGCGCTTGAGCCTCGCGTCGTGTGCCAGCACGCGCAGACGAGCGCGCATCCACGTCGACTGGCGCACGTGGTGCTGCAGGCGCGCGTCGGGGGCGTCGGCCGCGCCCACGTGCCAGCCGTACCTGCACAGACACACACGTCACACCGCTGGCTGACTCGGTGTGCGACATAATATCCGATACTCACACCTGTGAGCTGGTGACCGGGGCGTCATATCGCTCGCGAGGACCCAGCTCGAACGTGTCCCGAATGCGTCGAAGTGCCGTCTGCGAGCCGTCGTCCTCTATCCGGGTGGGTTGGTCGCGACAGTAGAACTTGCCCGTCACCGTGGCGGCTGTCGACAGTGAGAATACTTAAAATCATCACGTCTATCGTCAGAACAGCGGAGGCAGTAAAATGACTAACGCAAGCCGAGCGGTCTGGTGAGGGACACGTAGGAGCGGCCGGGCTCGCGCTGCGGGGCGAATCGCAACTTGAAGGAGCGCGCGTGCAGCGAGAGAACCGGACACGCCGGCGCAGGGTCGGCGGGCCCGCCGTCCGGGCCGGTTGCGAGGCCGGCCTGCGCCAGCTCCGCACTCATCTCGTTGCCGTGCCGTGTGTGTATACCGCGGTGGGATCGATACCCGACGTTGCCATTCGCGACGATAGCTCGAAGGATTGTGTAGTCGATGACGCGACGCTTGCGTGTGACGAGACTAGATTAGCGGCACGTTTGTCAGTGTTGATTTTCATTAAAGTTTCGTATAAGGGCACTTTTCCTGCAATAATATCCAAGTCCATAGATTTTAGATGACAATCAACAAATATAGAATGCCTAATTATATGGAGAGCACCACAATCATGGTTGCAAAAATGAATGTCATGGGCAGGATTCGAACTTGCGGCCTTTCCGTAACAAAGGGAAAGCTATGCCACTTAGCTACGATGACCTGCCAATGAATTCGTTTTAGCGAATCATGGTTCTTAAAAAGTCATTGTTTCTATCATCATTGTCATCAGCTTATATCAGTTCACTGCTGGGCATAGGCCTCCCCTCAATCGCGCCAACGAGCCAACTTACTTTGAGCCGTTCAACCAGTCATACATATAGGTACATAATATATTATATAGGTAAACATACTGCAAATTAAAAAACCATAAAATAAATTTGACTTCCTAAAAAATTTCATTCGTCCGTAACTTTTTTCTGGGACGTCATAAATATAAAAAAATAAGTTATGTTCAGGTACTAAAAAGGTATTAAATATATACAAAAAAATAAATAGGTTATGTTGGACCTATGTGAAAAAAATGTGGTCCAGACAACCTGATGTCAGAATGTCTGGCCGCTATCTTTTCATGTTTTCTCACGCTCCATTAGGTACTAAATAATTTAGTTTAGGTATCAAATAGTATCAAAAAGGTACTGTAATTTGACACTTTCCAAACATAAAATATCAAGCACCTTGTTTGAGCACCGTGAGGCGATGGTTTACTGAATTTCATTGCTGAAAAAAAAAATCTCACATTTATTTGGGTTCAGTTTTAAGCCAATTGACTGAAACTCGTTCTTTATTAGGGCTAAATCTTGTAAATGCATGTGCATGTACTAGGTTTGCGCAAGTATACCGTTACGTGTATTTGATGCTTTGCATGTACTACAAGTGTGATTTAAAGTTAAATATGTCACAAATGGATGCTTATGAATGGATGAATAGATTAAATCAAAAACTCGTTTTAGCAACCTCTCAATGTTTTTAAACATTGAGAGAAAACACTTAACGGTAGACAGAAGAAAACAATGTATACACTTTATGTGAAGTGGACATTTCCATAATTTTATTTTTTAGAACTTTGTTGGCGTAATAAATACACATTCATGCAAGTTTTATGTTTCTAGCGCTAATCGTTTGGGAGGAAAGTCAAAGAAAGAATCAAAGAATCAATTTTATTTATGCAGTTTAGGCACATAAAGAGCACATATGAATGTCAAAATTTTACAATTTTGTCAAGTAATATTATAAAATACTAAATTAAGTAAGTACATAAATAACCATTAGAAAATGATTCTTTCGCTGGTTCGGTAAGTTGGTTCTCCTGAGAAGAGACCAGCAAGAAACTCAGGTAGATTATCCATTTTCTTTTTTAATATTGTTTTGTTTACATTGTTACAATTAGTTTATATTGTATTATACGAGTGGCCAACAACAGAAGATTAGGGTGACCATGCATTTTTATCATTAAGATATTCGTCTACATTATAGTAGCCTTTCATCATCAAACATTTTTTAACTACTATTTTAAACTTATTAAGAGGCATGTCAACCAAATCCTGAGGAATTTTATTATAAATTTTAATACATTTGTATAAATGAATTACCAACTTTATGAAGTCTAATTTTTGTCATTGCCAGTTTATTTTTATTTCTTGTATTAAAATTATGGTTATCGGAATTTTTTTTAAGAGATCTATGTTCTTCCGTACATATAAGATGTTGTCGTAAACATATTGAGAAGCAACTGTTAAAATATTAATTTCTTTAAATAGTTCTTTCAGCGAGTCACGGGGTCCGAGTCTATAGATTGCTCCTATAGCTCGTTTCTGTAAAATGAATATTGTCTCAATATCGGCAGCTGAGCCCCACAGCAGCAGACCATATGACATAACGCTATGAAAGTAGCTAAAATAAACTAATCGTGCCGTTTTTTCGTCAGTTAGTGACCTTATCTTTCTAACCGCATAGTCATTGTCGACGACAGACGGAAGGACGGACAAGACGAAATAAGTAATAACTACAAATGTGGCGTAGATTAGATCGATTCGATTCTGCGCCGATAACATTAGTTAGTGAAGCTCACAGCTCGTGGTCGTGTGTGCAGACGCCGAGGCCGTGCTGCGCGAGGAGGAGGCCATCTCCCCGGACGAGCTCAGCGTGGCGCAGCTGCGCGAGCTCAAGGACAAGGCGCAGAACTACACCTTCCAGACCGAGGTCAACCGCATGATGAAGCTCATCATCAACTCGCTCTACAGGAACAAGGAGGTGCGTGTCGACCTGCCGACCCTACTCTGAGCCAGTCTGGGCCCCATCGTTGTGTCGTCAACTGTACCGACACTGATCGTGTTGCAGATATTCCTTCGTGAGTTGATCTCCAACGGATCGGACGCGCTGGATAAGATCCGTCTGCTGTCGCTGACGGATCGCAACGTGCTGGACGCCAACCCCGACCTCAGCATCCGCATCAAGGCGGACCCGGAAAAGCGACTGCTACATATCATCGACTCCGGTATCGGCATGACGCGCAGTGATCTCATCAACAACCTGGGGACCATCGCCAAGTCCGGCACCGCCGAGTTCCTCTCCAAGATGCAGGACCCCGAGAAGGTGAGTGGCAGCCAACCGGTAGAACTCACAGTGGGATATCGCACACTGTACTGTACGGTGAGTGACAGCGGCCCGTCTGTTGCAGAGCGGCGCGCAGGACACGAACGACATGATCGGGCAGTTCGGCGTCGGCTTCTACTCGGCCTTCCTCGTGGCCGACAAGGTGACGGTGGTGTCCAAGAGCAACGCGGACGCGCAGCACGTGTGGGAGTCGGACGCCAGCGCCTTCCACGTGGCGCCCGACCCGCGCGGAGACTCGCTCAAGCGCGGCACGCACCTCACGTACGTATACCTGCCGGGCGCTCGGACCTACCGGCCCTTTCCACCGACAGCACTAACTGTACCTCTGGCACAGGTTGCACATGAAGGAGGAGGCGGCAGACTACCTGCAGGCGGACACCATCCGTAACCTGGTCAAGAAGTACTCGCAGTTCATCAACTTCCCCATCTACCTGTGGGCCTCGCGCACCGAGACGGTGGAGGAGCCCGACGAGCAGGAGGCCCCGGCCGACGACGACGAGGACGCCCAGGTACGTAGAGGGTATGACCCGCCTCGCCCCCGCAGTCACCCGCCCACACTCACCGCCGTGTCCGCACGCAGGTGGAGGACGCCGCCGACGAGCGGCGCGAGACCAAGAAGACCGAGAAGACCGTGTGGGACTGGGAGCTGATGAACGACAACAAGCCGCTGTGGACGCGCAAGCCCTCGGAGGTGGGCGACGCGGAGTACACGTCGTTCTACCAGAGCCTCACCAAGGACACGTCGGCGCCGCTCGCCCGCGCGCACTTCGTGGCCGAGGGCGAGGTCACGTTCCGCGCCCTGCTGTTCGTGCCGCGAGCTCAGCCCGGCGACTCCTTCAACCGCTACGGCTCCAAGACCGACCACATCAAGCTCTACGTGCGTCGCGTGTTCATCACCGACGAGTTCAACGACCTCATGCCCAACTACCTGGCCTTCATCCAGGGCATCGTCGACAGCGACGACCTGCCGCTCAACGTGTCGCGCGAGACGCTGCAGCAGCACAAGCTCATCAAGATCATCAAGAAGAAGCTGGTGCGCAAGGTGCTCGACATGCTCAAGAAGATCCCCGACGACGAGTTTCTCGCCTTCTGGAAGGAGTACTCTACCAAGTGAGTCCACGTCCTACACACATGCGTAGGTATATCGATGCGAGAGTAACCCCGACCCTTCCACAGCATCAAGCTGGGCGTGATCGAGGACCCGTCCAACCGCTCGCGCCTCGCCAAGCTGCTGCGCTTCCACTCGTCGCACAGCGGCGCGGACGAGACCACGTTCCTGGCCGACTACGTGAGCCGCATGAAGCCCGCGCAGAAGCACATCTACTACATCGCGGGCTCGTCGCAGGCCGAGGTGCAGCGCTCGCCCTTCGCCGAGCGGCTCGTGGCGCGCGGCTATGAGGTGCTGTACCTCACCGAGGCCGTGGACGAGTACTGCCTCTCGTCGCTGCCCGAGTACGACGGCTTCAAGTTCCAGAACATCGCCAAGGAACTGTTCGACCTGGACGAGAGCGACTCTGCGCGCGAGAGGCAGGAGGCGGACCGCAAGCGCTTCGAGCCGCTGACCTCGTGGCTGGGCGCCAAGCTGAGCGACTGGATCACGCGCTGCAGCGTGTCGCGGCGCCTGGCGCGCTCGCCTGCCGCGCTGGCCGCCACGGCCTTCGGCTGGACCGGCAACATGGAGCGCCTGGCGCTGTCCAACGCGCACCAGAAGGCGGACGACCCGCAGCGGCGTCACCACCTCACGCAGAAGAAGGCGCTCGAGATCAACCCGCGCCACCCGCTCGTGCGCGAGCTGCTGCGGCGCGTGCAGGACGAGCCCGACGCGCCCGACACGCAGCGCGCCGCGCTCACGCTGTACCGCACCGCCGCGCTCAGGTACGTACTGGACACACACGGTACACTCGCCACCCCGCGCTCAAGTACGTACTGGACACACACGGTACACTCGCCACCCCGCGCTCAAGTACGTACTGGACACACACGGTACACTCGCCACCCCGCGCTCAAGTACGTACTAGACACACCGTATACTCGCAGTACACAAACTAGCCACCCCGCACTCAGGCTGTACCGCACCGCCGCGCTCAGGTACGTACTGGACACACACGGTACACTCGCCACCCCGCGCTCAAGTACGTACTGGACACACACGGTACACTCGCCACCCCGCGCTCAAGTACGTACTGGACACACACGGTACACTCGCCACCCCGCGCTCAAGTACGTACTAGACACACCGTATACTCGCAGTACACAAACTAACCACCCCGCACTCAGGCTGTACCGCACCGCCGCGCTCAGGTACGTACTGGACACACACGGTACACTCGCCACCCCGCGCTCAAGTACGTACTGGACACACACGGTACACTCGCCACCCCGCGCTCAAGTACGTACTAGACACACCGTATACTCGCAGTACACAAACTAGCTCATGTACGTACTGTACACACGGTATACTCGCGGTACACACATTCGCCACCCCGCGCTCAGGTACATACTGGACACACGGTATCCTCGCGGTACACACATTCGCCACCCCACGCTCAGGTACATACTGGACACACGGTACACTCGCGGTACACACATTCGCCACCCCGCGCTCAGGTACATACTGGACACACGGTACACTCGCAGTACACACATTCGCCACCCCTCGCTCAGGTACACACTGGACACACGGTACACACACTCGCCACCCCGCGCTCAAGTACATACTGGACACACGGTACACTCGCGGTACACACATTCGCCACCCCGCGCTCAGGTACATACTGGACACACGGTACACACATTCGCCACCCCGCGCTCAGGTACATACACTCGCCACCCCGCGCTCAGGTACATACTGGACACACGGTACACTTGCGGTACGGTACACACATTCGCCACCCCTCGCTCAGGTACATACGGCATACAGTACACACTTACGGTACACACATTCGCCACCCCTCGCTCAGGTACATACTGGACTCACACGGTACACTTGCGGTACACACATTCGCCACCCCGCGCTCAGGTACATACTGGACACACGGTACACTCGCGGTACACACATTCGCCACCCCTCGCTCAGGTACATACTGGACACACGGTACACTTACGGTACACACATTCGCCACCCCTCGCTCAGGTACATACTGGACTCACACGGTACACTTGCGGTACACACATTCGCCACCCCGCGCTCAGGTACATACTGGACACACGGTACACTCGCGGTACACACATTCGCCACCCCTCGCTCAGGTACATACTGGACTCACACGGTACACTTGCGGTACACACATTCGCCACCCCGCGCTCAGGTACATACTGGACACACGGTACACTCGCGGTACACACATTCGCCACCCCTCGCTCAGGTACATACTGGACACACACGGTACACTCGCCACCCCTCGCTCACGCTGTACACCCCTCGTGCGCAGGTCGGGCTACATGCTGCAGGAGGGGCAGGCGGTGGAGCTGGCCGACTCGGTGGAGAGCATGCTGCAGGTGACGCTGGGCCTGGCGCCCGACGCGGGCGTGGACCTGGACGACGAGCGGGACGACGAGCAGGACGACGAGCAGAACGACGAGCAGACCGACGAGCAGACCGACGAGCCGCAGGACGAGCACACGGAGCTGTGAGCGGCCCTGTCCTCGCCCGCCCGGGAATGACTGAAACTATGCGTGACACTACTTTTGTACTTTGTGTGAGATTATAAATGAATTAGGTTATTAATGTAAATAAATAGTAATTATTTAAAGTAGATACGACACTTTTTTTAGACCTCAACTCATCAACTCAAAAGTTTTAGAAATGAACCGATGCCGAATATTTATTCAGTGATGAACTTGTATGTACCGAATCGACTAGTAAGATGTTGAAATAGCGCAATCGATGTGGGGGCCAAGTCGACAGAGGGGCACAGGGGCAAAGGCACCAAACCGAACGACTGCAGAGTACAATCATCATTAGGTTAAGTTGGATTTTTTTTTTTTTTTTTTCTTTTTTTTTATATTTGGTTCGGCAAATTGACGCCGCCCGCCTGGTGGTAAGTCGTGACGACGTCTAGCGATTGTGGGCCACTCTCACAGCACACATTACTATTGAGAATGGCCCTCAACTTGACGACCTACTGATGTGCCTCTTCACGCTCCGCTTAAAGAACCCAGGATTATATGTGGGAGGAAACACGTGCCTGTGCACGCGCAGGGCGTTCCAGGCCACTATCGTTCGGCAGAGAAACGAACGTTTAAAACGTTCGGTTCTCGCGAACATGCTATCCACTGTGTGGGGGTGGCATCTCTGCCCGGCACGAGTCGTTCGGGATCGGAAGGAAGAGGGTGGGATCAGATTGAAGAGCTCTTCAGAACACTCGCCGTGGTAAATACGGTAGAATGCGGCCAAGGAAGCTATTGTTCGGCGCTGAGCTAGCGGCTCAAGGCTTCCCGTTACCTCCGGACAACCTATAATACGGATAGCCCGTCGCTGCATAGCGTCGAGAGCGTCCAGCAGATACTTCGCGGAGCCGTCCCAGAGGTGAGAGCAGTATTCGACGCAGGGTCTAATCTGCGTCTTGTACAGCAGGTACCTCTGGTCCGGTGTAAAGAATCTCTTTACCTTATTCAGTATTCCTAGTTTCCGCGAAGCTAGCCCTATACATCTTTCGATGTAGTTTTTATTATTGAGCTCTCGACGAACGTCTATGCCAAGGATATCAAGGTTGTCCTTCATTGGTAATAATGCATTCTGAAGAGAGGGTAGGGGAAGGAAAGGGGATTTCTTCGCAGTAAATGCACACGCCTGTGTTTTGCGGGCATTGAACTCGACCAGGTTCTCGGTACCCCATTGAGAGATACTGTCGAGGTTACGGTCGAGATCAGCCTCGAGTCGTCGTCTCTCCTCCTCAATCTCAGATCGCCCCGCCGTCGGACGAACCGAGTAACTCCCGTGCAGTGTGCTGTCATCTGCATAGCAATGAATGTTCCCGAGGGATAGCATATCATTGATATGCAGAAGAAAGAGAGTTGGTGATAGTACGGACCCCTGCGGTACCCCGGCATTCACTTGCAAGAAGCGAGAAGCCTGGCCATCGCAGAGGACCCGCACTCGGCGCTCGTTTAAAAAACTGGCAATCCAGCTGCACAGTTGAGGAGGTAGACCATATGCCGGAAGCTTGGAAAGGAGCGAAGCATGCCAGACCCTATCGAAGGTTTTGGCGATGTCCAGGCTAATAGCCAAGGACTCGCCGTGCCTTTCCATAGCCCCACCCCAGACATGCGTTACGAATGCCAGAAGATCACCCGTTGATCGCTTTGGCCTGAAGCCGTATTGTCGATCATTGATTAGCGAGTGATCCTCTAGGAATTGCATGAGCTGCTTATTTATAAGGAGCTCAAGCACCTTGCAAATGACTGAGGTGACAGCTATGGGTCGATAGTTGCCTGGATCGGACCGATCCCCTTTCTTGGGGATCGGTTGTACGTTAGCCTCCTTCCAGACCTCCGGCACGAGCCCTGAAGAGTATGACAGGCGGTACAGACGCGTTAATACTGAAGACAACTCAGCTGCACATTTTCGTAGCACCACCGCCGGAATGCCGTCAGGGCCACTGGCTTTCCGCGTGTCGAGTGACCGCAGTACTGCCCGTACATCACATTGCCTGATAACAATATCAGGCATTGTGTGGCCACAGTTGGCGATGGCGGGGGGCTGCAGGCCACGGTCGTCGACCCGGGAATTAGCCGCAAAGAGGTCTGCGAGCATATCCGCTTTCTCTTGGGCTTTGTGAGCCAGTGTTCCATCTGGGTAACGCAGTGGTGGCAGCGAGGGCTGACAAAAGTTAGATTGCACGGCTTTGGCCAGTTGCCAGAATCCACGGCTGCCCGTGGGATGGGAAGTGAGCTCCTGACCAAGCCGCGCGACGCGCTGGGCATCCGCTCTCTTAAAGGCCCTCTTACTCGACTTTGTGGCCAGGTTGTACGCTGCTTTGAGGTGGCCCACGTTTGGGTCGCGCACAGCCCGGGCCCTGATCCAGGCGCGATATGCCGACTGTTTTTGTCGAACAGCTTTGGCACAATCTCGCCCGAACCAGGTACGGGCTCTGCGGATACTGGCGACATCAGTGAAAGGGATGTAATAATCCATCCCTAAACTGATCTCGCCAGTAATAGCAGAAGCACTATCCGAAGGAGCCTTTCCTACAAAGCAGCGCTGGCTCCAGGGGACGGACGCATAATAATCGCGTAGACCGTCCCAATCCGCTGACGAGTAGTGCCATAGTCGTCGTGACGTTTGTACAGGACGTGCAGGAGGTGACACCTTCATGCCAGCGTGAACAACACAGTGGTCGGAACTACCCAGTGGGGCTCCTACTGAAACACTGTACTGGGCTGGGCGACTCGTCAGCAGTAGATCCAGCAGAGCGGGCGCGTGATCTGACCTGTCTGGTATCCGGGTGATCCCGCATACCATCTGGGTCAGACCGTGGGAGAGAGCGAACGCATGGGCGGCTCTACCCGCATGATCAGTCTTGAGGGACCCCAGCCATTCAATGTGATGGCCATTGAAGTCCCCCAGAAATACTAGGTCAGCGTTCGGGAACCGCACCTGCGCTTCATCAGCCGTCTCGCTGAGGTACTGGAAGAGCTTTGTTGTCTCAGAATCCCCTGTGTGGGATCGGTAGACGCACACGTAGATCTGGCTCATAGAGCCATGGTCTACGTGCAGCCAAAGGACGGAATTGGAGGGGTTCTCTAGGCAGCGCAACCGGCGGCAGCAAACATCCGCCCTAACGAACACGCACACCCCGGCTTTGTCTCGAAATTGTTCCTCGATGACATAGCCGGGGTAACACAGGTAAGACGTGTCGTCAGGGCGGCGTATTTGTGTCTCCGTGAGGAACATCACAGCGGGCCGTGCCGTCTCAAGGTGGTGGTGGACGGTATCGAGGTTCGCATGGAGTCCACGGACGTTAGTGAACTCCACCTCGAAATGTGAAGTTGTGGGGTTTCCTAGGGCCGCTGTGTAACGTTTATTTCTTTTTTGTTGCACTGCCATTGTAGATTTTGAAGAAGAAGCGTGAAGACAGGGCGACATTTGGTGCAGCAGTAAGTGACAAAGCGCAGGGGCTAGCTTTGTCTAGAACCGTGTGGTTAGGTCGGAGCCGACTCGCCGGACGGAAGGGCTCCCAAACCCCCCTGATGCAAGGCCGCCGCTACCCCACACCGGTTACCACCCGGAGCGGCGATCCCACATCAGGATTATGCGCAACATGTGGGGCAGCCTCCTGGGGTGGTTGGCCCCAGGCGGGCCCCATGACTGTGTTGCGGGCGGCCGCGGCAACGCCGTTGCTAAGGGTCTCCCTGGCCGGCGAATCGACCCACACCACCCACACTAGACTCCGTTTCGCCCCCACTGGTCCCATGCCTGCTGCACCATACATCGCCCCGGGCCCGGCGGTGCAGCTGCTGAACCCCTAACGCAACCCAGCCTGGGCTGGGTTACTTGGGGGGCTTTAGCACAGCTGCACGGTGGTACCCCCCCCGGACCAACACTGTTGTACCACCTGGTACCCACGTAGGGGCCGAAGCCACTCCATAGGTACCGTAAATTAACGAGCCTCGTCCGTTTATCAGCAGGTGCGCCACTAGCAGGTGAGGTCGCTGGGGCCCTATAGATGTTGGTAGAGCCCCTTTGCACCCAATTTAGTTACTCCATTTAGTTACACATTTAGCTACATTTAGTTACTCCATTTAGTTACTCCAGACATTACCAATTTCCCAGCCCCTATATCTTGGAAACCGAGCTTCCCAGCTAAATTCTAAGCAATTCTTTGTTCCCGCTGCACCCTCACCCATCACGAGTTTCATTCGCCTACAAAAACATTCCCGGGAATTCTCATCCCGGGAAGGTTTTTTAAATATCTCGAGATCTAAGTATCCCAGGTCAATCTTGCACTGTATAGTCTTACCAGTAGTACTATGGGGAATATTTATCCCATTAGACTTACCGATAGTAAGACTAGCCAGTTATATTTTTTTACTCCTACCGTTATAAAATATAGACCTAGTAGTGTCGCAGATAAATGAAACGAAAATTTTGATTATGTCACGGAGGTTCAATACACTTCAATAGGTATCGACCGTTTGTTGTTCGCGTTCGCTTTCTGATCGCTCACGCAGGACACTACGTTAAGTACGTAGAGTGTGTACGTAACACGATCTAGTTCCATGGTTGTCGATTTCATTTGTACTAGGACATCAGAAGTTCGTAAGGGTTTGTATGTAACAAAAATGGATGTTCGGTTTCAGTCAGATTCTGTATTCATATGGCACAGGCC
Source organism: Nudaria mundana (assembly GCA_963556515.1). Classification (NCBI taxonomy): domain Eukaryota; kingdom Metazoa; phylum Arthropoda; class Insecta; order Lepidoptera; family Erebidae; genus Nudaria; species Nudaria mundana. Next base: position 381,150 of record OY748290.1, on the reverse strand, counting down.
CGCCCCGCCCGCCCCGCCCACGCCCGCCGGCAAGGAAACGACTACAGGTTTGCTTCCCGCTGATCGTTACTAGGATATCAGAAGGTTGTAAGGGTTTTAAACAACTTAGGTACCTACTTGCACATTAAATATTTCATTTTCGATGATGTATCTTGTCAATTTAAACTGCAATTTCATCGAAAGTGGCAAATTCCATAGTTTTCTTGGATTATAAAATCATAAAAACATCTTGTGAACTTACTACTTTTAATAGTTGGTATGTTAGTAATTTCCGGTCATGGGTCATGGTCCACCTGCTTAGTTCACCTGGGCCACGGGCACTTTTTCTTGCCGGTGGTCCACCTCAGTTCACCTGGGTGGACCAAGGGCACTATTTTTTGCCAGTGGTCCACCTATAAAAAATAATAATGATGACGACATAATAGAAATACAATTAGAATTGTTAAACAATGAAATCTCTGTAAGATTCGCTTTGGAAAAGTTAAGTTGATTTCTCTATACTTAAATATTATTTTTGTTTTACTTAAGTTAATGATTATTTCCCTTTGTTGCCCGTGGTACTACTGGTAGTACCATGGGATTTTTTTTCTTCCCATAGTACTACCAAGCAGTCTAGTAGTTCTATGGGAAGAAAAAACTTCCCGTGGTACTACTTCAATGTTTTGGTTTTATAACCCTTTAAAATATTATTATTTTATGACTGTATTATGGTCAGTCTCTCTAATCTTGAAGGCTCTTATGTTGTTATGTATTCCTGGTACATTTGAGGTTTGTGTCTTTTATAATGGACAATCATTTTCATCTGTACTCGGTGCACCTGTTGACACATTTAAATAAACTAAACGGATCGAGATTCAAATGAGATTTCGAGAGTGCTTATGTAGTTCTGTAGTCCTAGTATTTCATTCGAGGTTCGTGTCATTTATAATAAAAGATGGCCTCACCATCAATGTGACTAAAAAAATATAGGTACAATAAGCTCTGTCTACCTCATCAAAGCATAAAACAGAAGAATCTATATGACATTTTTTAAGCACGATCAAAGGTGAACGATTTCTGAACAAAACTTCGAACATATTGCACAAAAACACATATACGTTTCCACTGTTATAATTTTATTTTTCACGGAGTGGTTTCATCTCACGGCATCATCAGAGATTAATACAAAATATAGTTTTAATTCACATAAAAATATTGTACTACATATTCAAACGGGCATCAAAACACTAGTATCATAATTAATTTTATGGGGGTATATGAAAATAAATTTAAATGATAACACCACCACTTCTAAATTTACCCCGTCTACTTAGATGTTTTAAAAATTTGTTACAAGTCAAAAAATTACATTAAATGTCAACTGCTAAATTGTCAAAATTAATGTCAAAACTTACATTTCTAGTCCCACCCCAGTGAATTAAATTGTAGAATAGATAAATAGAATAAAATAAAATACAATGTCAATTACATATTTCGAATGTCAGCTACTCAGATATGTAGATGTCACTACTTATAATACTGTAACAACGGTGACCGGCTTAAATCAAGTTGTTGATTCAGTATCGCTTTACTGTTGGTATTTAATAATCTATTTATTTCTAAGGTCACAAGAGTTCATTTTCCTACCCTTTTCAATGCAATGTAGGACTTTAACGTTTGCTTTTGGTTCAAACCAGTGCCCCTCAGACAGAAGATGCTCTGCAAAGTTGGATTCTGTTTTCTTAAGTCATGTAAGTTCGTATATCCCACTCCTATTCTCGACGGGTGTTTTGTCCTTATTGTTGCATATAAGATTTCCTAGATTGTGAGGTGTATAAAATGCGGGTTTGCATTCGGATAAATTCCTAGAACATTTGTAAGAAATATTACCAATATGGATATGCGAGCCCATCGTTTCCTAGGTACATCTGAAGTTGTAGGTGCACCTCCCCTATACGCTAAATCCATGGCTGCCCTTGCTTTCTTGCGTGCCCAAGTAACCCAGCCCAGGCTGGGTTGCGTTAGGGGTTCAGCAGCTGCACCGCCGGGCCCGGGGCGATGTATGGTGCAGCAGGCATGGGACCAGTGGGGGTGAAGCGGAGTCTAGTGTGGGTGGTGTGGGTCGATTCGCCGGCCAGGGAGACCCTTAGCAACGGCGTTGCCGCGGCCGCCCGCAACACAGTCATGGAGCCCGCCTGGGACCAACCACCCCAGGAGGCTGCCCCACATGTTGCGCATAATCCTGATGTGGGATCGCCGCTCCGGGTGGTAACCGGTGTGGGGTAGCGGCGGCCTTGCATCAGGGGGGTTTGGGAGACCTTCCGTCCGGCGAGTCGGCTCCGTCCTAACCACACGGTTCTAGACGAAGCTAGCCCCTGCGCTTTGTCACTTACTGCTGCACCAAATGTCGCCCTGTCTTCACGCTTCTTCTTTACATCACATCTACAATGGCAGTGCAACATAAAAAACATGAACGTTACACAGCGGCCCCAGGAAACCCCACAACTTCACTTTTCGAGGTGGAGTTCACAAACATCCGTGGACTCCATGCGAACCTCGATGCCGTCCACCATCACCTTGAGACGGCACGGCCCGCGATACGTCTTACCTGTGTTACCCCGGTTATGTCATCGAGGAACAATTTCGACATAAAGCCGGGGTGTGCGTGTTCGTTAGGGCGGATGTTTGCTGCCGCCGGTTGCGCTGCATTGAGAACCCCTCCAACTCCGTCCTTTGGCTGCACGTGGACCATGGCTTTATAAGCCAGATTCTAACGTTCCCACACAGGGGATTCTGAGACAACAAAGCTCATGATCATGCGGGTAGGGCCGCCCACGCGTTCGCTCTCTCCCACGGTCTGACCCAGATGGTATGCGGGATCACCCGGATACCAGACAGGTCAGTCAACGCGCCCGTTCTGCTTGATCTACTGCTGACGAGTCGCCCAGCCCAGTACAGTGTTTCGGTAGGAGCCCCATTGAGTAGTTCCGACCACTGTGTGGTTCATGCTGGCATGAAGGTGTCACCTCCTGCACGTGCTGTACAAATGGCACGACGTCTATGGCACTACTCGTCAGCGGATTGGGACGGTCTACGCGATTATTATGCGTCCGTCCCCTGGAGCCAGCGCTGCTTTGTAGGAAAGGCTCCTTCGGATAGCGCTTCTGCGATTGCTGGCGAGATCAGTTTAGGGATGGAATATTACATCCCTTTCACTGATGTCGTCAGTATCCGCAGAGCCCGACCCTGGTTTGGGCGAGATTGTGACAAAGCTGTTCGACAAAAACAGTCGGCATATCGCGCCTGGATCAGGACCCGGGCTGTGCGCGACCCAAACGTGGGCCACCTCAAAGCGGCGTACAACCGGGCCACTAAATCCAGCAAGAGGGCCTTTAAGAGAGCGGATGCTCAGCGCGTCGCGCGACTCGGTCAGGAGCTCACTTCCCATCCCACGGGCAGCCGTGGATACTGGCAACTGGCCAAAGCCGTGCAATCTAACTTTTGTCAGCCCTCGCTGCCACCGCTGCGTTACCCAGATGGAACACTAGCTCACAAAGCCCAAGAGAAAGCGGATATGCTCGCAGACCTCTTTGCGGCTAATTCCCGGATCGTGGCCTGCAGCCCCCCGCCATCGCCAACTTTGGCCACACTATGCCTGACATTGTACTCAGGCAATGCGATGTACGGGCCAGTGCGATCACTCGACACGCGGAAAGCCAGTGGCCCTGACGGCATTCCGGCGGTGGTACTACGGAAATGCGCAGCTGAGTTGTCTCCTGTACTAACTCGTCTATACCGCCTGTCTTGCTCCACAGGAATCGTGCCGGAGGTTTGGAAGGAAGCGAACGTACAACCGATCCCCAAGAAAGGCGATCGGGTCTGATCCAGGCAACTATCGACCCATAGCTGTCACCTCCAGTCATCTGCAAGGTGTTTGAGCTGATCATCAACAAGCAGTTCATGCGATACCCCCGAAGATCACTCGCTAATAAATGATCGGCAATACGGCTTCAGGCCAAAACGATCACCGGGTGATCTTCTGGCATTCGTAACGCATGTCTGGGGTGAGGCCTATGGAAAGGCACGGCGATTCCTTGGCGATTAGCCTGGACATCGCCAAACCCTTCGATAGAGTCTGGCATGCTTCGCTCCTTTCCAAGCTTCCGGCTTATGGTCTACCTCCTCAACTGTGCAGCTGGATGGCCAGATTTCTGAACGAACGCCGAATGCGGGTCCTCTGCGATGGCCAGGCTTCTCGCTTTTTGCAAGTGAATGCCGGGGTGCCGCAGGGGTCCGTGCTGTCACCAACTCTCTTCCTTCTGCATATCAATGATATGCTATCCCTCGGGAACATTCATTGTTATGCAGATGACAGCACATTGCACGGGAGCTACTGGGCCCGTCCGGCGGCGGGGCGTTCGGAGATTTGAGGAGGATAGACAACAACTCGTGCCTGATCTCGACAGGAACCTCGACTGTAACTCTCAATGGGGTACTGAGAACCTGGTCGAGTTCAATGCCCGCAAAACACAGGTGTGTGCATTTACAGCGAAGAAATCCCCTTTCCTTCCCCTACCCTCTGTTCAGAATGCATTATTACCAATGAAGGACAACCTTGACATCCTTGGCATAGACGTTCGTCGAGAGCTCAATAATAAAAACTATATCGAAAGATGTATAGGGCTAGCTTCGCGGAAACTAGGAATACTGAATAAGGTAAAGCGATTCTTTACACCGCACCAGAGGTGTCTGCTGTACAAGACGCAGATTAGACCCTGCGTTGAATACTGCTCTCACCTCTGGGACGACTCCGCGAAGTATTTGCTGGAGGCTCTCGACGCTATGCAGCGACGGGCTATCCGTATTATAGATTGTCCGGAGGTAACGGGAAGCATTGAGCCGCTAGCTCAGCGCCGAACAATAGCTTCCTTGGCCGCATTCTACCGTATTTACCACGGCGAGTGTTCGGAAGAGCTCTTCAATCTGATCCCACCCTCTTCCTTCCGATCCCGAACAACGCGTGCCGGGCAGAGATGCCACTCCCACACATGTGTGCTGTGAGAGTGGCCCACAATCGCCAGATGTCGTCACGACTTACCACCAGGCAGGCGGCGTCAATTTGGCGAACCCAATATAAAAAAAAAAGTTTGTTTTACCGGTAAGTCTAATGGGATGTTTATTCCCAGTAGTACTACTGGGTTTTTAAAGTAAGTCTAATGGGACAAATATTCCCAATAATACTACTGTTAAGACTATACAGTAGGACTACTGGAAATAGTTCCATTTTTGGTGTGGTTCAAGCTGTAATCCTCATATTGAATTTGTGATTTTAGAAAATGTACTCGACCTATCAGCGCCATCTATTGAAACAAAACTGAATGAACTAATCCAACACCAACAGATATTGAACTAACTATGATAATTGTGATCAAAACTAATTGCTGTGATATAAACATATATGTACCGAGATTTAAACAAGTTATGGACGTATTTGCAATCTTTCGATTGTAATAAATAAGGATACAAATTATAAATGTTTGTTTTTGGAAAACGTCTAATTGAAAGTAATATTATATGTATATTAAGCGGAACATTTCACAATAATATCATAGTTTTGACTGCTTCGGTGGCGTAGTCGGTAGTGCATCCGCTTTCAACGCCGGAGTCTAGGGTTCGATTCCCGGTCGGGACAAACTTTGTGTGAGACAGATACGTTTGTACCGAAGTCTTGATGTTTCCTATGTATAATATTTATGTATTTACAAAAAAAATGTATATAAGTATTGATATCAGTTTATCTAGTACTCATATCACAAGCTCATTCATCAACATAATTATTAATTATTTCAATTAAATACTTATTTTTAACATTTTTAAATATACCTATAAAATACAAATTTATTTAAAAATATAAAAAATAGTGACCCACCAGCGGAGTAGGACCCAAACTACCGGCGGTGGAGGCTACAGACTAAGAAACCTCCTAACAATACGGCACGTGTCGAGGATAACAGCCTTCTGAATCTGATTCTTGATCCAACAATCTAACGAGAGTTGATGAATCTTGAGATGTTGATCGAGACTCTTCGCTATTATAATCCGTTTGCCAAAACGACCACCGGGACAATGATCGTCGAGTCTACGTCCCACATGGCGGTTATCTCGAAGGACAGATCAAGGTATTTACTAAGTTTGTCCTTCTCTGCCTTCACGAGATTTTCGTCATGCGGGACGGCGATATCAACGAACACTGCCTGACACTGGGTCCGATCAACCAACACGATATCGGGCCTATTGGCAACAATAGTCCTGTCCGTGATGATTGATCGGTCCCAGTAGAGCAATGCACGACCATTCTCAAGAACTGGCACTGGTGTGTACTTATAGTACGGTACTTCAAACTCAATAAGGCCATATTGAAGAGCAAGTTGCTGGTGGATGATCCTGGCTACTTGATTGTGTCTATGCAAGTACTCGGTTTTAGCAAGATACGAACAACCGGAAATAATATGGCGAAGTGATTCACCAGGACGGTGGCATGCTCGACAAATGTCGACCGTACCGTCCTTCATGATGTATTTCCGATAGTTGTTCGTCTTGATAACCTCATCTGCAATTGCACAGGCAAAACCTTCAGTTTCCCCAAAGAGGTACCAAAAACGCAGCCAGTTCACCGATGCGAGCAGGTCAACATCGAGTCCTGTTAAGACTCGGTAGAACCGCCCGTGTAGCTCCTTGCTCTTCCATACGTCCTTACGGTATCAGTAGGTACTTAACACCTTTGGTTTACGCCAGTTCTCGTTAGCCAAGGAAATATGTGTCAGGCCCTTGTCAACCTTCACAACATCGCAATGAATTTCACACCCGTTCTGTACAAAGTAATCTCTCAGACTGCACACTTCACGGTTGTGGAAGTTCTTGGCATTCAAAAAGCCTCGACCCCCCACTTCCGCGTCTCATGACAGAAGATCGTGGGTATAACATTCGATGCGATGTCAGTTGTTGACGGACTCGCCTATCCCGGGCGTCTAGTTCCGTTTGAGTCCACCTAAGTATGCCAAAGGAGTATAATAATAAAGGTATCACCCAACCGTTGAAAGCCCGCATTTTGTTACCACGGACAAAGAACTGTTAAGAACTTTTGTCAGGAGGCCAAAAAAACGTTCTTTCACCGATTTCTTAATATCCTCTACCGCTATACCCAATGACTTTGACATACTAGGTATTTGTATGTTTCGGTCTCGGTGAGAGATCTGATAGTTATTATCTCAGAAAGTTGTAAATTCGGTGAATTTACAACCTTCCCCCGCTGTACATGCATAATAACCGCACACTTATCAACACCGAACTTCATCTTAATGGCATTACTAAAAACTTCCGTAGTTTTTAATAATGTCACTAAATCTTGGTGCTTCAGTGTGAATAGTTTGAGGTCATCCATATACATCAGGTGAGAAATAACCTCATCCCCTCTACGAAACCGATAGCCTAGCCCTGAATCCTTTAGCAATGTGCTAAGTGGATTCAGTGCTAAACAAAACCACAATGGACTCAAACTGTCGCCCTGGAATCCACCCTCGATCCTTATTAGGCCTTGCGGATCAGCTGCGACCCCACCACTACCTGGTTGACGAAGGACTGTGGTCCACTGCCCCATACACGAGACTAAGAAGGATTTAAGAGTCGGATTAATTTTATACAACTCTAAAATCCTCCTCAGCCATGAATGAGGCACCGAATCATAGGCCTTCTTGTAGTCAATCCAGGCAGTAAAAAGGGCGCCCCTACTCCGCTTGACCTGTTGGCTAATGGCCATGTCAATAAGGAGTAGCTCCTTAGTACCACGTGACCCAGCCCTACATCCATTCTTAGTTTTCCATTTCAGAGAGTTATCTAAAATGTAGTTAGAAATTATGTGTGAATTTCATTTACTTCTCAGAATAGATATAAGGAGCTTGTAGATGGTAGGTAAGCATGTGATAGGTCTATAGTTTTTAGGTTCCGTGCTACTACCTGATTTGTGGACCAGGAAGGTGATGCCAGTGGTCATAAAAGCGGGTAAGGAACCAGACTCGAGGGCTTCTTGATACTGTGTTGCCAAGCGTTCATGCGAGCTCTGAACCCACTTTATCCAAAAGTTATGCAATTCATCCGGCCCAGGACTTTTCCAGTTCGGGGCCTTACGAATTGCACAACTAACATCTTCGGAGTTTATTATAATAGACTCCATGGGTTGGATGGTATTGCATTCACGCTCCACGACGCTCCGAATGTTCGACGGGCACCGACCATATGTCACGCCAAAATTGATTCATGGCGTGAGAACCTGGCAGATGTCCGTCGCTCAAACGTTATCTAGTTCCCTCCCACTCTCGATACATCTTCCTTTGATCACTTTGGAAGATACGGTTCTGCCAGTATCTATTCACACGCTCTCTGTAACGACGGATACGGCCCGCCCATGCATACACTTTCTGTTTCAGAAAGTCAATACGTTCCGTGACTTTGGCTAAGTATTGTTGGGGGCCAATACCGGTCCCAGCAAATGCCTGAGTCACGAAACGCATGACCCGGGGACGGTTATTTCCCCGACTGAAACAGATAAGCTTTGCAATGAGAGTCCTAAATGTGCCGATACATCGCTCGATTCTTGCCTGCCATACGGGAACACCATCCGGTCGTGGTGCACGGTTAACTTCGGGGAACTTAACGCGTGCAACACGACAAGCGGCAATAGCTCCACAGTAAAGAATCGAGTGAGTATCGAGCAAATCATTGCTAGTCCGTAAATACGGAGCTAGCAATGCATTCAGGGCTCCCATCAACGCCAAATTTCGCTTATGCATGGGCAAACGTGGTAGCCGTGATCTAGAATTAGGTGTGAACCTATACTGCGAGATCGTGTCCTCCAAAGTACTCCTTATTTGCTCGCTTACCTGGATAGATATCACTCGTGTCATCTCCCGCGTCGAGTGCGGGCTCGGCTAAGGTTGCACTTATTGCAACCGTCTGTATCGCAGGTGACGGTGCTCTCGTTGACACTGGAGCTGTACGAGTAGATAATACTTCCAGGCGTAGTCGATCAAGCAGATTGATCCAGCAACTTACATCGTTGGATAGCCCGCACTTGATCCGATAGTCGTTGGACGGTAACGGTCATTGCTGATTCAAGAGCCTGAAACAAAGGAATCATCATTTATATCCAGTTTCATATGTCGTAATATTATTTTTGGTGTTATTGCCTATTATTTAAAAATCTGTAAGTAATTGTATAAATTTCGGCAAGATATGTTGATAAAAAAATTAAAATATTTTACGGATAAAATGACGTATTATTATTATTAATTATATGAAGTTACAAATTTTGTACACGACTGTACTCCATAGAAATGTAGGGAAAATAATAACTTTTTATTTTCAAATTAAATCAGCTCATTTTCGCTTCATACGACAATTTTTTGGCACAAACTTTAAACCGAAAATCGCAGGCTTTCCGAAGAAATTTGAAGCTTTCAAATGTTCAAGCCATAATCCTCACCAGGGTACCTTTATATCTCTGGAATCTTTTATGGACTACTTCTGAGATTTGGCATGTCGTTGCGACTATTTCATGGCTATTTTTTGAATCTAAACCAATTCGATAGAATTTACCGTTTGCTTGCACCATAAAATGAGGATTACAGCTTGACGTTCAAGCTATAATCCTCACTAACTTATAGCTATAATGCGCCGAAACTATAATGCGACTATTTTTTTACATGTAGGTATGACTAATTATGACAAATTTTTAGCGTTGCGAATTCCCATCCCACGAAAAATACCCAAGATTCCCAGTACCCGATATCTCGAAAACTAAGCATCCTAGGTGAGTTTTGACTTCATTTGCGGCCCCCACTTGAACCGCCACAGGTAATGAAACCACGTCTCTTTCCATAAAAAAAATCCCAATTCCCATCCCACTTCCTAAAAACTTTGATATTACCGGTGACGGTTGAACATGTTTGGGTTCTTTGAGTAGGTGTCTCGGGGAAGCTATATCCAGGTAATATAACATCCCCCTCCCCTTACAGGCCGCTATGTTATGTTGCAACAAAGTTGCAGTTTAAATATGTCAAATATTAGGAAACTACGCACTAGAACAGCCACTAGCGCGTCTAAAGCTAGCAGGCAGACGCACGTTCGCCACTGGACTGCGTTTGTGTTGGTGGATGACTACGAAAACTGTAAAAAGTTACCTTTGACGTGCAAATACGATGCTACTTTACTACAATTAAAATACGCGACGTGGCCCCCTGATGGATGGCGTTCTGCCCATTGTGTAAGCAGAAAGTTCTAAGTCAACGTACTCCGAAGTTAATGCAAACGACTTTAAAATTTAAAAAAAAACTGGCAGCATGTCAAACCCAAACGCAATAAGGTTACATTATAAATAAGTATAATACAAAAAATAGTATGATCTATAGGTTTTCTAAAATATTAGATAGATAGGGCAGTGACTTCCCGATGGTTATAGATTATAGTGTTGTCAACATAGAGTAAAAGTCCGTTATTTTTGGCGCGGGGGGGTCATCGACACGCAAATATTCTCAGACGCTCTAACCCAATCGGCTGCCACTACGAAACTCACACATGACAATAAGCCTAACACGTTATGTTACATGTTCACAAACACGTACATTACATTCTGCATCATAATCATAACACTATAATGACACGACACAATTACTTCGACAAGTTACCACGACATACAAAGGTGGATGTTGTTATGAAGACGAGACTTTTTTTTTTTTTTATATTTAGGTCGACAAATTGACGCCACCCGCCTGATGGTAAGCTGAGGCGACGTCTGGCAATTGAGGGCGACTCTCACAGTACACAGGAATACTATAGAGAGTGGCCCTCAACTTGACGACCCAGTAATGTGCCTCTTCACGCTTCGCTTAAAGAGCCCAGGGTTATATGTTGGAGGAAACACGTGCGCAGGCAGGGCGTTCCAAGTCACCATCGTTCGGCAGAGAAACGATCGTTTAAAACGCTCGGTTCTCGCGAAGACGGTTTCCACGGTATGAGGGTGACATCTCTGGCCGGCACGCGTTGTTCGGGATCGGAAGGGAGAGGGTGGGATCAGGTTGAAGAGCTCTTCAGAACACTCACCGTGGTAAATACGGTAGAACGCGGCCAAGGAAGCAATTGTTCGGCGCTGGGCTAGCGGCTCAAGGCTTCCCGTTACCTCCGGACAGTCTATAATGCGAACAGCGCGTCGCTGCATAGCGTCGAGTGCGTCCAGCAAATACTTCGCGGAACTATTATTATGTACGAGTATTGTACAGTCTTACACTGTACATTTACTTAATTATATTATATTTTAACTGACACTGCGATGTGCCCTGAAGGTGCATCGGTCAATACATTACTGTAATTAGTACTTAACTCAATAAACTCCATCAGTGATAGTGTATTACTCAAGACTTTTACTTCTGCACTCCAACATCTTCACCACAACATCTCTCAAGTGTACACACCGTACATTTAATGGTCCTTCAAACCGGATATTTAGTGGTTGAGTGTTTCCAGGTACAGTAGCGAATCGGTACAGCTGGCCTCTCACCAGCGAGAATCCCCAGTTGTATTGAGAAGGCGCACATACTGTACCCGAGCGCTTAGTTGCTAAGTTTCCTTCGTTTAAAATCAGTGACGGCCAAAGGTGAGCTGATTTTTTGTTTTGAACAACTACAACAAATTTTCTTTCTACTCCTACTGACGTGCCAGATTTTCAACTTTTGTCAACATGGACAAACTCACACAACAGTCTAAATGCTTTGAAGGCATCAAGACCTTGTGTGTCAACTATGGCAAGGATTCGTCGTCTAGGAAGACCGTCGAATACCTGAACCAACGTTTATCTTCTTTAGAAAGCCAATGGAACGACTTTCACAGCCGACATGAACAGTTAGTGCTGGAAATAGAAGATAAAAACGCAACTTACTTCGTGAACAACGTTTACGAATAAACAAAGGAGATGTACGTAGAAACTAAAACGGACATCTCTAACCGACTAAAAACACTTACTAAAATGCTAAATTTCTCGTTCGATTTTGCGGGAAATTCAACCGAAGGTGTTGCGGAAGATAATGAATGTGAAAACATACAGAACTTGCTAAACAAACAAGAATGCAACTTCAACGCTATTTACCGTTCTATATCCAAATTTGACAACTCTTATGCAACTGAAAAATGGGAGTTGTTAGAGGATCACTTAACTACTTTAAAATCGAAATGGGATCCCATTGACAAGCTTCACTGGGAAATCGATTTTAAATTAAAAGGTTCGAACGAACACTACTATGACATGTTTACAAAGGTCGAGTCGAGATATGACGAGATTAGAAAGGAAATTAAGTCCAAAATTTGGTCAACTGCCCACTACCAAAAGTCAGCGCCAAAAATCGAGCTTCCTGAATTTTCCGGAAATTATAAACAATGGATCTCTTTCAAGGATCTTTTCTTGGAAACAATACACAAGAATCCAAGCACAGCACAGAAAATGCAACACCTTAAAACCAAGTTACGAGGCGAGGCTGAAAGATTGGTACAGCATCTAAGCATCAGCGCTGAAAACTATTTGTCCTGTTGGGATATACTCGTTTAACGGTATGACAACCGGCGGCTACAATTTACTTCGTATATGAATACTCTACTTAACTTACCAGTGACACAGCAGCCTGATGCATACAACCTAAAGAAGATGCATGACATCATCGTTGAGTGCTTAAACGGCGTTTCGAACATTGGTATCGATACAACATCTTGGGATCCAATGATCGTGCACATAATGTCCCAAAAACTTGATTCGAAAACCTTGAGCGACTTTATGAAAGAACTTGAAGATCATAGAGAAGTACAGAAACTGCAAAATTTTCTCGCTTTTCTTGAAAACCAATTCATGGCATACGAAACATCCACAAAGAAGGGAAGTTCAACTACATCTGAAAAATCATATAACCAGAAAAATAACAAGCCAACCCCGGTGAAAAAACATAACTACAGTTTCAATAAAACAATGAATTATCATGCAGTTCACGGAAAATGTCCACATTGCAATGGTAGTCACGTTTTGATGAATTGTGTCAAATTTCTTGAATTGGATATCGCTAAAAGAAACAACACTGTTGCAAAATTGCAAGTTTGCAGAAACTGTTTGTACAGCCACGGGCAAGATGATGCAAGTCAAACAAATCTTGTAAAGAATGCAACCAAAAGCACCATACGCTGTTACATTACACTGCCAAAAATGCTACAACTGTTGCGAACAAAAAATCTTCTTATGAACAGCAACGCCCGTCGTTGTCCACACAGCAGTCGGTATCCAACCATCTGCATAGCGATGACATGGAAGTGTTGCTAACTACTATTCAACTGAAGGTCAAAACTATAGATGGCACATTTGTAACATTACGTGCTCTTCTCGACCAGGGGTCTCAGGTGAACTTAATAACTGACAATGCCGCCCAAATATTACGCCTGCCACGTAAACGAATCAACGCGTGCGTCACAGGTATTGGCTCTGTGTCTGGAGACTGCAAGGGACAACTCGATCTCAACTGCAAATCTATTCACTCCGACTACAGTTTCCACATGCAAGCGCTTATCATGAATAGATTAACTAATCAGCTACCAACTACAACCTTCGAAAAAATGCAATGGTCGCATTTAGAAAATCTTAAACTAGCAGATCCCGAATATAACATTTCACGACCGATCGACATCCTGCTAGGTGCTGATGTTTACTCCAACATTATCCTAGATGGAGTCCTCAAAGGAAAAAATCTCTCCCCTGTTGCGCAACAAACACACATGGGGTGAATTTTGTGTGGCAAGATGAAAACTTTTTCTTGTTTTGAAAAAATTTTGGGAAACTGAAGACATCCAGACCTCACAGGACATTCCAAAGGACGATCAATGTGAAAATTTTTACATGAAAACTGTACAATGCTCGCAAGACGGAAAGTACATTGTGAAAATGCCACTTCATCCCGACTACGAAACAAAGTTGGGAAAATCTAAATCTACTGCTATTTCTCAATATTTACAACTGGAAAAACGATTTAATAAAAATCAAGGTCTCTCAACTTTATACAATGACTTCATACTTGAGTACTCAGAACTTGGACATATGAAACCGTCGGCGTTGTCAAACACTAACAACGATATATTATCTTGTTACTTACCACATCACGGTGTTCTGCGAGAAAATTCTACAACTACAAAGTTGAGAGTAGTGTTTAATGCTTCTCAAAAAACTTCCACTGGGTACAGCCTAAATAGTATCATGGACAAGGGTCCAAACCTACAACAAGATATCCAAAGTTTGATCCTGAAGTGGCGTACATACAGATACGCATTCACCGCGGATATAGAGAAAATGTATCGCTGTATATGGCTCGCTGAAGACCAGCTACATTTACAAAAAATAATCTGGCGAGACTCGCCTACTGAAGGGCTACGTGAATTTTCACTTTGCACCGTGACATTTGGGGTAAAGTGCGCACCGTGGCTCGCTATGCGAACGCTGCAACAAATAACTTATGATGATGGTCACATGTATCCGGATGCTGCAACAGTTATTCAGAAGGAATGCTATGTTGATGACGTCATCAGCGGCCACAACTCACTCCCAGCCGCCCAGAGATTACAACACTCTCTAATTGAACTTTTGAAGGGAGCTGGCATGAATTTACGGAAGTGGACGTGTAACCATCAAGCCTTATATGAAAATCTAAGCGAGGAACAAATCTCAAAACAAAAAACATTTGACTTTAAGTCTGAAGAATGTTCCAAAACTCTAGGACTTGTTTGGAATCCAAATAGTGACACTTTCCATTTCAATTGGCCTATAAAACAATCTAAACGTCATACCAAGAGAGCCCTGCTATCTGACATCTCAAAATTTTATGACCCTTTAGGCTGGCTATCTCCTAGTCTGAGCGAAACTATTATTCCAAAGACTTTGGTTAAGCAACTTAAGCTGGGATGACGAAGTGCCTAATGATATAGAATGTGATTGGCTGAAACTGAAAACTGAAATGCCTCACATTAAAAATATATCGATAAACAGATGGATTGGGGATACACAAAGACATATTGAATTACTCGGGTTCTGTGATGCAAGTGAAAAAGCATACGCCTGTGTTATATACAGCAAAATAATAGACGAAACTGGCATCCCAATCGTAACATTACTCGCCGCTAGAACAAGGGTAGCACCCTTATCGCAAAAGAAAACACTACCCAGGCTGGAACTGTGCGGAGCTTTACTTTTAGCTGATCTCATGCAGAAAACTAAAGAACCTTTATGTGGATATGACTTATCATCAGGCCTGGACAGACTCTCAAGTAGTGTTGGCATGGATTCAGGGCGACCCTTCAAGGTGGGAGGTGTTCGTTTCTAACAGAGTAACTAAAATTAAACAAATTATTCCCGCATCTCAATGGAGTTACGTGAAGTCAGAGCAAAATCCAGCCGATTGCGCGTCCCGAGGACTGTCACCTAGCAAATTACTAAACTTCAGCTTATGAATTTTTGTTGGAACAAAACAACATACAGACGAATTTTTCTGTATATGAAACTGATCATGGATGCATGAATCTTACAACATGTGTCACATTGGAACAAAATGAACATTGCATAATAACATTATTAAGTAAATGCAATTCATTACATCGCATAACTCGAGTTGTAGCTTGGTTACAGCACTTTGTTATGTGTATGCGCAATAAAATGAAATCCAACACCGCATTCCTAACTGCAAACGAACTAACTGCTGCGAGAATAAGTATTGTCATTCAAGTACAGCGATCACAGTTCGAATCCGAATACATTTTAATGAGGAAGGAAAATTTATCAAAGAAAAGTGTCATTTTGAAATTACACCCTTACATGGATGAACAAGGGGTCATTCGTGTAGGAGGCCGTCTCAAGAACTCTGACTTGCCGCAGGGTATGAAAAATCCTATAATTATACCCCATTCCGGAAGATACACAAAACTTTTGATAGAGCAGGCTCATATGGAAACTCTGCATGGTGGTGCTCGCTTAACTTTAACTTACCTCCGTCAACGTTACTGGATAGTTGGCGGAAATACAGCGGTGAAAACTGTATTAAGAAAATGTGTACGCTGTCACCGTTTTAACAAAACAGATGCCCACCAGCTGATGGGAGACTTACCACGCCAACGCGTTACACCCTCACGGCCATTCACGTACACCGGGGTAGACTTCACCGGGGTAGACTTCACCGGGTACGTGAACGTAAAACAGAACAAGGACATGTCGACGTCCACTTAATCACTCCAGTTCACTTGATGAAGCAGCTGAGCGATATATCTGGCAGTCTTCCCAAAACCGTATCCTTGCCAGTGGAAAACTACAAGGAAAACATTAAGGACATGTACAAGCTGATCAATGTCAAGGCACGAGTAACTGACAACTACTTTTTGTTTGAAATACACATCCCACTGGTGTCGAACGAAGACTTCATGTTGTATCGAATTATACCTTTGCCGATTACAATAAATCAGCAGACCACATACATACGTACAAACTTCAAGTACATCGCGATAAATCTAAAGAAAAATGTTTATATTTCAATGAACGAAGATGACTTCAAACACTGTAACCAACAACAATCTACTTTTCTTTGCAAGAACAATCTGCCGTCGTACAACTTGTATAGCAGTACAATACAACATCTTGTGAAGCTAAACTATTATCACATCACTCTAACAAGCCGTGTGATGTCGAGGCTGCAGTATGTGAAGATAAGTGGATGGAGCTTCACACCACGAATAGCTGGCTGGCTACATGCTGTGACACATGTTCGCTGCGTACTATCTGCAACAATGACGTCACAACGCACGTAATATCGTCATCAAACATTGTAACATTGGCTACGGGGTGCGTAGTACAATCCAACAAACCAACGAAGTACTACCTGCTACGGCGATTTCCAGTCACGACATTCACCACTACACCATCAGCTATTTATTGCTGTTATCAGCGGTCATAGCTTTTCTTGTGGTGGTTGGCAGGAAGCTTCGTCGTCGATGCTGTACAACATCTGCGAGTCTGGACCCGGAAGCTGCGAGATCAAAACCAACCAGCACCGGAAACGTCGCATTTAACTTAGATTAATATTTTAATTATTTTAACTTTCACTTTATTTTGCTTTGTATGACTTTACTTTCTCTGTTAATAGTTCATTTGTTATCTTATCATATTTGGGGTTGCCAAGATGTACAGTCTTACACTGTACATTTACTTAATTATATTATATTTTAGCTGACACTGCGATGTGCCCTGAAGGTTTTGGGTGCAAAGGGGCCCTTCTTACATCTATCGGGCCCCAGCGACCTCACCTGCTAGTGGCGCACCTGCTGATTAACGGACGAGGTTCGTATATTACGGTACCCATGTGGTGGCTTTGGCCCCTACGTGGATACCAGGTGGTACAACAGTGTTGGTCCGGGGGGGTACCACCGTGCAGCTGTGCTAAAGCCCCCCAAGTAACCCAGCGCAGGCTGGGTTGCGTTAGGGGTTCAGCAGCTGCACTGCCGGGCCCGGGACGGTGTATGGTGCGGCAGGCAGGGGTCCAGTGGGGGCGAAGCGGAGTCTAGTGTGGGTGGTGTGGGTCGATTCGCCGGCCAGGGAGACCCTTAGCAACGGCGTTGCCGCGGCCGCCCGCAACACAGTCATGGGGCCCGCCTGGGACCAACCACCCCAGTAGGCTGCCCCACATGTTGCGCATAATCCTGTTGTGGGGTCGCCGCTCCGGGTGGTAACCGGTGTGGGGTAGCGGCGGCCTTGCATCAGGGGGGTTTGGGAGCCCTTCCGTCCGGCGGGTCGGCTCCGACCTAACCACACGGTTCTAGACGAAGCTAGCCTCTGCACTTTGTCACTTACTGCCGCACCAAATATCGCCCTGTCTTCACGCTTCCCCATATTTCACAATGACAGTGCAACAATATAATAGACGGTACACAGCGGCCCCTAGAAACCCCACAAAGTTGACTTCGTTTGAGGTGGAGTTCGCGAATATCCGCGGACTCCATGCAAACCTCGATACCGTCCACCATCACCTGGAGTCGGCACGGCCTTCTGTGATGTTCCTAACGGAGACACAGATACGCCGCCCTGACGACACGTCGTACCTCTGTTACCCGGGCTATATCATTGAGGAACAATTCCGCGATAAAGCCGGGGTGTGCGTGTTCGTTAGGGCGGATGTTTGCTGCCGCCGGTTGCGCTGTCTGGAGAACCCCTCCTACTCCGTCCTTTGGCTGCACGTGGATCATGGCTCCATGAGCCAGATCTACGTGTGCGTCTACCGCTCCCACACAGGGGACACTGGGACAACAAGGCTTTTCGAATACCTCAGCGAGATGGCTGACGATGCGCAGGTGCGGTTCCCGAACGCTGACCTGGTTTTCTTGGGGGACTTTAACGGTCATCACGTTGAGTGGCTGGGGTCCCTTAGGACCGATCATGCGGGACGAACCGCCCATGCATTCGCTCTCTCCCACGGGCTGACCCAGATAGTACGGGGGATCACCCGGATACCTGACAGGTCAGACCACACGCCCGCCCTGCTGGATCTACTGCTGACGAGTCGCCCAGCCGAGTACAGTGTGTCGGTACGCGCCACACTGGGCACTTCCGACCACTGTGTGGTGCACGCCAGCTTCCAAGTGCCACCACCTGCTCGTGCTGAACAAATGACTCGACGACTATGGCACTACTCGTCGGCAGACTGGGACGGTCTCCGCGATTACTTTGCGTCCGTCCCGTGGAGCCAGCGCTGCTTTGTAGGGAAGGCGCCTTCGGATAGCGCTGCTGCCATTGCTGGCGAGATCAGTCTAGGGATAGAATATTATATCCCTTTCACTGATGTCGCCAGCATCCGCAAAGCTCGCCCCTGGTTCGGGCGTGAATGTGCCGAGGCTGTCCAGAAAAAACAGTCGGCATATCGCGCCTGGGTCAGGGCTCGGGCGGCACGTGACCCGAACGTGAACCGCCTCAAAGCAGCGTACAATCGGGCCACTAGGTTCAGCAAGAGGGCCTTCAAGAGAGCGGATGCCCAGCGCGTCGCGCGGCTTGGTCAGGAGCTCACATCCCATCCCACGGGCAGCCGTGGATACTGGCAACTGGCCAAAGCCGTACAGTCAAATTTTTGTCAACCCTCGCTGCCACCACTGCGTTTTCCTGATGGATCACTGGCTCACAAAGCCCAAGAGAAGGCGGACATGCTCGCAGACCTCTTTGCGGCTAATTCCCGGGTCGATGACCGTGGCCTGCAGCCCCCCGCCATCGCCAACTGTGGCCACACTATGCCTGATATTGTTATCAGGCAATGTGATGTACGGGCAGTGCTGCGGTCACTCGACACGCGGAAAGCCAGTGGCCCTGACGGCATTCCGGCGGTGGTGCTACGAAAATGTGCTGCTGAGTTGTCTCCAGTATTAACACGTCTGTACCGCCTGTCATACTCTACAGGCCTCGTGCCGGAGGCCTGGAAGGAGGCGAACGTACAACCGATCCCCAAGAAAGGGGATCGATCCGATCCAGGCAACTATCGACCCATAGCTGTCACCTCAGTCATTTGCAAGGTGCTCGAGCTTCTTATTAATAAGCAGCTCATGCGATACCTGGAGGATCACTCGCTAATCAATGATCGGCAATATGGCTTCAGGCCAAAACGATCAACGGGTGACCTCCTGGCATTCGTCACGCATGTATGGGGTGAGGCTATGGAAAAGTTCGGCGAGTCCTTGGCTATTAGCCTGGACATCGCCAAAGCTTTCGATAGGGTCTGGCATGCTTCGCTCCTTTCCAAGCTTCCGGCATATGGTCTACCTCCTCAACTGTGCAGCTGGATTGCCAGTTTTTTAAACGAGCGCCGAGTGCGGGTCCTCTGCGATGGCCAGGCTTCTCGCTTCTTGCAAGTGAATGCCGGGGTACCGCAGGGGTCCGTACTGTCACCAACTCTCTTTCTTCTGCATATCAATGATATGCTTTCCCTCGGGAACATTCATTGCTATGCAGATGACAGTACATTGCACGGGAGTTACTCGGTTCGTCCGACGGCGGGGCGATCTGTGATAGAGGAGGAGAGACGACATCTCGTGGGTGATCTCGACCGAAACCTCGACAGTATCTCCCAATGGGGTGCCGAGAACTTGGTCGAGTTCAATGCCCACAAAACACAGGCGTGTGCATTTACAGCGAAAAAATCCCCTTTCCTTCCCCTACCCACTCTTCAGAATGCAATATTACCAATGAAGGACAATCTAGACATCCTTGGCATAGACGTTCGTCGAGAGCTCAATAACACAAAATACATTGAGAGATGTATTGGGCTAGCTTCGCGGAAGCTAGGAATACTGAACAAGGTAAAGCGATTCTTTACTCCGCACCAGAGGTGTCTGCTGTACAAAACGCAGATTAGACCCTGCGTTGAATACTGCTCTCACCTCTGGGACGGCTCCGCGAAGTATTTGCTGGACGCACTCGACGCTATGCAGCGACGCGCTGTTCGCATTATAGACTGTCCGGAGGTAAGCCTTGAGCCGCTAGCCCAGCGCCGAACAATTGCTTCCTTGGCCGCGTTCTACCGTATTTACCACGGTGAGTGTTCTGAAGAGCTCTTCAACCTGATCCCACCCTCTCCCTTCCGATCCCTAACAACGCGTGCCGGCCAGAGATGTCACCCTCATACCGTGGAAACCGTCTTCGCGAGAACCGAGCGTTTTAAACGATCGTTTCTCTGCCGAACGATGGTGGCTTGGAACGCCCTGCCTGCGCACGTGTTTCCTCCAACATATAACCCTGGGCTCTTTAAGCGAAGCGTGAAGAGGCACATTACTGGGTCTTCAAGTTGAGGGCCACTCTCTATAGTATTCCTGTGTACTGTGAGAGTCGCCCTCTATTGCCAGACGTCGCCTCAGCTTACCATCAGGCGGGTGGCGTCAATTTGTCGACCTAAATATAAAAAAAAAAAAAAAAAAAAAAAAAAGGTGCATCGGTCAATACATTATAACGCTAGTGCGAACCGAACCGTGACACGGTCAACACCACCGGGAAAGAAAAGTCACTATTTCACTGTAATTAGTACTTAACTCAATAAACTCCATCAGTGATAGTGGATTCCAGACACCACTCAAGACTTTTACTTCTGCACTCCAACATCTTCACCACAACATCTCTCAAGTGTACACACCGTACAAGTATAAAAGACATTAAGAACTTCAGTTAAATTACACATTTACAATATTTACCTACAAAGTTTGTGTAACAATTCCTTGACGTTATAAGTTCATCACTGACTGGATACGTTGCCAGAATGCTGGCAGCATTGCCACGTTGAATAGCAATGCTAATTCTCTCAGCCCGAAAGTATGTTCTCGAGTTCGAAAAACCATCAATCAGACGCATGGACCACCAGGAAAGTAACGTTCAAGAAGTAAGTTGTAAAATATCCACATCTGTGGGTTCCTTACGTCGACTGGTGGTTGCAGAAAATTCTGCACTTTCTGCAACCGCCAGTAAATTTAATAAGCTTGGATGTCTCCAAAACTTTTGAAGGATCATTTTGGTTTGTGCAAATATTATAGATCCAAAAAACGTAACCACCGCTCTCCACCTTACCCTTTGCTAGTTAGAGGAGAGGTTAGACGCGTAGAGATACATCTGTGTAGCATCTTATGTTAGGATGCCACCACTTCGGCCCATTCACTCACTCCAAGTTAACGCTCAATGTTAACGCTCAAGATATTTGTCCAATGTCTATATTAGTGCCTCTGAATTGAACGACAGACGTAACATTAGTACTTTTATACCTATAAACAAAAACCAGGCTACGACGTCATGTTCGAAATGAAAGAGACAAGTATGCGTGCGCATTTGATGTCTCATTTAGCATGTTACGATATTTTTAAACACTGACTGAACCTAGCTACTTATGTGACACTTTAAACGTCTCGCCCTTTGGAGCGATTACATTGTTGTCAACAATAAGGAAACTTTGTTTGTACCGATATCATTGACTATTTGGTTGCGCCTATAGATTAGAGTACCTTGACTGTAACTAACTATTAGACGCTGACTGTACTTATGGCGGGCAAAACAAAAGTTGTCCCACTCAGTAAAAAATGTTCGCTGCCCCGTTTAGAGTTATGCGGGGCTGTTTTACTCTCGAAATTAATTTTAAAGAGTAAATAATGCCTTAAGAGTTCCGACACCAGCGTTTATGGATGGACAGACTCCATGGTTGCCTGAAGAAATCAATGAATCCCGTAACTTAGTTATTAGATGCATTCAGGCAGAAGAATTTGGGGAAGAAATAAGTTATTTACAGCAAGGTAAACATATAAGCAGTCGAAGCAGGTTACTTAATTTGAATCCGTTGTTAGATGAAAGTGGCCTCCTTCGAGTAGGCGGCCTCCGACATGCATCTATCGATCCCGTTGACGAGGGTCACATGTCTACATATCATGGGGGAACACGCCTAACCTCCGCATATATTCGTCGTAAGTACTGGCTTATTGGAGGGAATAATGCTACGAAAAAACGGTTACGGCAGTGTGTTACATGTAGAAAGCGCGATCCCCAGCTACTGCATCAAATAATGGGAGACTTACCGTCAGCAAGGACGAACCCATCGCGGCCATTTTACCACTGTGGGGTTGATTACA
This sequence comes from Nudaria mundana, assembly GCA_963556515.1. NCBI lineage: Eukaryota > Metazoa > Arthropoda > Insecta > Lepidoptera > Erebidae > Nudaria > Nudaria mundana. The sequence goes on along the minus strand of OY748290.1, from coordinate 358,425 downwards.
CAGGACACGTAAACCTCAAGGCCAGCAAGGGCCATGGTACCAAAATCACTAAGGGGAACGTGGCCGTATTTATATGGCGATACATCTCGAACTAGTTTCTGATTTGACTACGTCAGCTTTTTTGGCGGCGTTACGCAGAATTATGGCTAGAAGAGGATTACCGGGACATCTTTATAGTGACCAAGGTAAAAAATTTATAGGAGCTGACAAGGTACTGAAGCAACAGTTATCAGAAATAAGAAATCTGTTCAACCCCGACCTTATAACGGAGTTAGCAGACATGAATATTGACTGGCACTTCAACCCTCCCAGTTCTCCAAGGGGGGCTTGTGGGAGGCTTCAGGGGTGATGCGCTTTAAATGGCACCTGAAACGGGTTGTAGGGCAGCAGAACCTCACGTTCGAGGAATACTCTACGCTTCTCAGTTGTTTAGAGGGTTGTATGAACTCGTGTCCGCATTGTCCTCTCACCGAAGATCCAGAGGACTTAAACTACCTTACTCCATCTCATTTTCTGTCCAGTGGCCCTGCGTTAACTTTATACGACACAGAACAAGACCTACGAACAAGGTGGCGTCTAACACAAAAGTTATACAACGACATATGGAGACGTTGGCGCGAGGAATACCTAACACAGCTTAACACAAGAAGCAAGTGGGAAAAGCCTCAGCCGAATATTCAGCTAAATGATCTTGTCATAATATAGGATGACAACCTCCCACCCGGGAAATGGGCTATGGGTAGAGTCGTGAAGTTGCATCCCGGATCTGATGGCTACGCTCGAGTCGTCACCTTAATAACTAAGATCGGCTATATGCAACGACCTGTAGTTAAATTGACCGTTTCACCGGTCCATGAAGGTAAAGCAGATGAGGAACAAGATTCCGAGTCGGTCGCCCCGTCGCCCTCGCCTCCACCTTCAAGCCACCCTTTAAATGTATGTTTAGCAGTTTTACTCGTAGCACTTTAATATTGTACGTTTTTATTTTTGTTTATATCATCGGTATCAGAGGCAAATTGTTCATACACTCTAAACCCAATAGACGGGAATAATAGCCTCTATTTCGATCGTATTAAGGACATGCAATTAATACGAGATGACTGGCGTTTAGTAGTGTACTACGACATACAGCCCTCTCAAGACGGCGCGGCATTAATGCACTACCTACTAAACTACGTTAGCTACCTCGTACACAGGTGTAAAAGCGTTACAACACGTTCGCACTGTGAACGTGTCATGTGGCAAATACGTCACGAGGTGATCGAACTGCAATACTATAACGACATATTAATGAATCATAATAACAAAAATCATGATACGTCGTCGTCGAGAATTAATAAACGGAATAGGATATCTCGTTCATAGTTTATTCGGCGTATTAGACAACGAGTTAGCCCAGAAATATGAAAAGGATATTCACCTCATCTGAGAAAATCAAAAACATTTGGCTGCTCTTTGGAAAAACAAAACATCAGTAGTTAAAGCCGAGTTTAATTTACTAAAGCGTACAGAGATCTTAGAGTTTTTAATTACAGCCATGATGACAATTATTCTATTATACAGTTTAAAGAACATTCAACAGACATTACTCGATGCTGTTACGGTATGGAAAGTTCGACTTTCATCTGCTCACTCCTGATCAATTGCGACGTGAATTGGAAATAATAGCTGACGAATTGCCCAAGGATTTGTCACTACCTATCAAGAAATCTGACAGTTTAGCAGAGATTTACAAGTCCGAGCAAGTGTCAGGGCGAGATACATACTCTTTGAGATTAGGATTCCGTTGTTATCTGAAGATATGTTTGAAGTATTGCGAGTATTGCCAATCCCAAGAATAATAGGCAACGGAAATTATACGGAAGTTGTTCCAGTATCAGAAAACGTGGCAGTTAATCTCCGTCACGACATGTTTATGACTGTCACACAAGAAGATTTGAGGTCTTGTCTCCAGAAAGATCCCTACTTGAGTTTGTGTCATGTAATCGGACCTATCCATTTGATCAAAGACGATCAGAGTTTCTGCGAAACTTTCTCGGCGACAAGGCAATGCAGAACCCGGACCAAGCTATGCCAGAACAAATGGTTGGAACAAAGTAAAATTAACACCTACTTCTTCTTTTGTTGTCAACCGCGCCAGGCAAGACTTGCGTGTGGTAACGAGGTTAGTCGGGTGTCATTGGCAAACACCGGGTTTATTAGCGTCGACTCCGGGTGTACCATCAAATTTGCAGATTCCATCATATATGCTCACAGAGAGGGTATTAGTCGTTTACACTCCAGCTCGTATATTTGGTGGCCAGAAGTCTCCCAACTAAATAAAATAATAAATATCTCACTCCCTGTGAATGAAAGACAATTAATCATACTACTCAGCTCCAAGCCAGCGTGGGTTGCTGTGTCCATTGCACCGGTAACGAGACTTCAAACTTATAGTGAATGTGTAAGTGAAATGTCCAATAAAAGTGCGCGAGTGTCTTTTAAAGAAACCGGGTCGAGCCCCGTAGTGTATAAATCCGGTTTTAAAGTTCCCAGTGAACATTCGGACACACAATTGTGAACCCGTGGGAACCCGTGGGAACCCGCGCTAATCATTAAGTTTTATGTTTAATTAGTGTTAACTACTAACACAACATTGCCCATCATCTTGTAGCACCTCAAACTACTAACTAACTATCATCCCATTTTGTCCCGCCCGGGAATATGTACGGACAAACCGTACCTACATGTAGAATATTGTAGTCAGCAGTATTTGCAGACCTGATTATTTTGTAATAATTGCATTAGAATTAAATTAATATATTTTTAGCAAACCAGTTCGTGATTAGCCGATCAAGTCGACTACACGTACACACATATAATCATTTTAGCAATAGTTAGATTTAGGACAGATTGTGGATTCTTGTCAATATAGTTTCTTTTACCAGAACACAGTCTTTTTACGGGATATTCCCGTACAACTGCTAGTACATATATGTATGGCTTTAATTTTTAAAACATTAAATATTAGGAGCTCAATAATTGCAACTATATCTTGCGACTGCGTTTATCTGATGCTTATAAATTGAGGGGCGATAAGTTTTTGCTGTGCATTGAAATTTATCCCATTTTTTTATTCTTGAAGAACACTAAAAACGGTGAAAAATTCTTTTTTCTTCAACATCTCCAAAAACTTTTGGGTCATACATTGTGGGAGGGGGGGTAATTTGCTGCATTTACACTTCCCTACGCCTGCATCCGCCAGGATCTCATGGAGACATGGAAGGTGCGACTTGAGCAACCAAAGTGGAGAACCACCACCATCGCGGCGGTGAGACCGATCATGGAGGAGTGGCTGCAGAGGCAGCACGGTGACCTCAGTACCGTGCGACACAGATCATCACCGGACACGGAAACTTCGGTGAGTATCTGTTTCGCATGCATCGTGAGGTCACACCCGCGTATCAACACTGCGAGGCTTCCGGCAAAGACACGGCATTCCACACGTTGGTGGAATGCTCAGAAGGGGCGAGTCAGCGCCGGGACCTCGTTGTGGGCCTGGGCGTAGATACCCTCTCGCTGGAGACCATGCTACGAGCCATGGTCTCTAGCGGGAGCCAGTGGAACGCGGCCGTTTCCTTCTGCTAGCAGGTTATGCTCGCGAAGGAGGCGGCCGGTAGGGTGAGGGAGCGTACCCTCCCCGCTGAGTTCCGAAGTGTGCATTTACGCCCAGGACCATCGACCTCTCTGATCGGGGCCTAAGGACCGTGGATTAGCAACCCACCGTCCTTACAAAAGCAGGCTAGACGCGGGATAAAACCCGACCCCAAAGATGCGGCGCTACTGGAAATTCTCTCAGTGTCTACCGGAGGCGCTCGGCAATGGACGTAGAGTCGGCGGCAGCCCAGGGCCGCGGATTAAAAAAAAATTTATGGCGACCGCGAGTTGGAGATGAGAAATATCGGGACACGTATAGGATCTGGGAAGGATACTCAATACACGGGTGAGGGGGGACACATCACAATAGTCGCTCGGTAACCGGTAACAACGATTTATTGCACAGTCAGACGGGCAGCAGCGGGCGCGTGGAGGGCGAGGAGAGTCGCGCCCGCTGGTACAGCAGCACGCCGGCCAGCGCCAGCGCCATGGCGGCCAGGTTGGCGGGAGGCGCGGGGTTGCCCAGCAGCAGCAGCGAGGCGCCCACCACGGCGGCGCGCTTGGCGGACGACGCCACGGCGTACCCCAGCGGCGACACGCGCGACAGCACGCTGAAGGCCACCACGGCCTGCGCCCAGGCCAGCGCGCCGTCCGCCGCCAGCAGCGCGCTCGCCCTGCCCGCCCCGCCCAGCCCCGCCAGCGCGCCCCAGCCTTCACCCCACGCCCACAGCGGCAGGAACATCACCAGCGCCATGCGCCCCAGCCTCTGCGACAGACACACGGACGTCACTCTCCTCTCGTCTCGTGTCGTAAACTTCCAGTTACGATTTCAAAAGTTGATCTAGGTAAAATATTCTTTACTGTATTTACACAAAGGAGAGAAAAATATGTCACACGTGCCTTAGGAGTGATGTACGAAAGTCGGCCTTATTGCTGTGGAGCGATCTCTTCCAGGGAACTTTAGAAAATATGTCCTGTATGTACGTTAAAGAAACTCACCGAGGTTTGTATCTTTAAGGGTGATATTTATAGAGCGTGCTTCGACTTCGACTTCGCTCAAGCTCGGCTAAGCAAATTCTTAGCATATGCTAAGTAAGTACAATCTTCGATTTGGAATTTATAGTCTGACTTGGCTTAGCTCAAGCTAAGTTCTAAACACATGGTTATAAGTATAATTTTGCCATTTATATCTGATACTTCTATAACAATAATAAAGAATATGGTAAAGTATATTTGAGAACATTATTTTCATTAGATATGTACAGTTATTTCGGCTTAAGCTAAGACAAAGACGAAGATCGCATTATAAATCTCCCCCTAAAACCGACTCGTATTCCTGTATACCCTACTTATGCTAAAGTTTGTAACGTAAGTAACAAAACTACCATTATGAAACTGTTGCATATAGAACTGTTATATACTAGAACACAAGTTAGGTTTTAAAGAAACGAGTCTTGGCAACTTCTTATCTATATATCAATGTTTTATCCAACGAGTGTTCTAACGAGTGTTCCTAGTTATGTGCCGTCTTATACACTACTTTATCTATTCTCATGCGTTTTTAGGCACTTTGAGAAACACAAACTAGAAGTTATCGACAAAATGGCGGCAAAATCCAACAAAGCGCTAGGCGGTCCGGTCGAAAGCCTGTTATTGCTAGTAGATTTTAGAGAAGTTACTTTAGCTACTTGCTTGCTAGTACTAATGTTGAAAAATTCGAATTATAATTTCAAAAGTTGCCAATTATAAAGCCTATGATTATTATGACAGTGGTACTGTAAAAAAAATCATAAGTTATTTTATGATACAATACACATTTTGTATTAGATTTTCTGCAAATCTGTATCGTATAAGTAACTTTTTAAACAATATGACTTATATGTAACTTTTAAGTTCAGAGTCGTGTGCGCATGCCCACAACGGACTGCATGTTTCCACGCTACGATGCCTGCGCGTGCGTAGGGTGCCACCGGTGGACATGAAGGTGGAATGTGGAATGACATAAACTGGACTGGAGGACCTTACAATTGAACATAAACGAGATAAGTCTAATAACGCAAACTGTGAAAAAAATTGGTTTTAATTATTTTTTTAAACTTATTAAATGACAAACTTTTTACTTCATTGGGTAGCTTATTGTAAAAGCATATACAGGTACCCTGGAAAGTAACACCGATCTTTTGCAATCACGTGCGATGGACAGCGAGATTATTTTTATGTCTAGTATTGATATTGTGTAACATAAATTAGGTTTTCAAAAATGTATTGGGATGCTACAGTTAGAATGCCTATCTATTTGAATTTATCAAGCAATGATATTGTTGAGCCTCATTTATAGATAGCCCTTAAGGCTCGCTTTTGTAAAACAAAAATGGTATGGTAGCTGAAATAAAATATCCTAGCTGTATCTATATCAGTCAAATGCCTTATCTTATATGTATACAGCATAAGCAGCAGAACTCAACCTACTCGCTATTTGATCAATATGTGGACCCCACTGTAGTTGGCATCGATCGACCAGCTTCCCATAGCCCACTGTTCGCCTACCCTGGGACTGAAACGTAATAGGAGGCGAACCACATCGCCGTCTTTCTTCTTTGATGAGTGTTGAATTTTATCAATAACCATGTTTGTTCCTACCAGCGGCTCGGGCTAGGGAATTTATGGTCCACCCAGACAGAGCCCCGCATGCCTGGGTAAGGTTAGTCTTAATCCGGGGTCACCTGATACCAGAGCATTTTTATTTTATTTTTTTATAATAGGTATGTCCAAAATTGCCGACTGAATTTAATAGAGGCTTGCGATGAAATGTTGATGAAAGGCAACAAACTCTTACGTGCCAGCCGCTGTGGCACAGCCAATTAAAGTCAGTTGACTAGGACATTCGAACTTTTAAACATTATGATAAAATTCTACTTGCAATAACAGGCTAAGGTCTGTCGACCATACTGCCTTTTCGAGTTTTTCCATCATATTGTCGATAGCTTCTACAAGTTTGTGTTTGTCAAAATGTCTTAATGTAGGAGATAAGATAAAGTGATGTATGAAACTGCACATAAGTAGGTATTAGAGCACTACTCTTAGGATACCACCACCACACTTAGGATACTATGAAGTGATGTATGAAACTGCACATAAGTAGGTATTAGAGCACTACTCTTAGGATACCACCACCACACTTAGGATACTATGAAGTGATGTATGAAACTGCACATAAGTAGGTATTAGAGCACTACTCTTAGGATACCACCACCACACTTAGGATACTATGAAGTGATGTATGAAACTGCACATAAGTAGGTATTAGAGCACTACTCTTAGGATACCACCACCACACTTAGGATACTATGAAGTGATGTATGAAACTGCACATAAGTAGGTATTAGAGCACTACTCTTAGGATACCACCACCACACTTAGGATACTATGAAGTGATGTATGAAACTGCACATAAGTAGGTATTAGAGCACTACTCTTAGGATACCACCACCACACTTAGGATACTATGAAGTGATGTATGAAACTGCACATAAGTAGGTATTAGAGCACTACTCTTAGGATACCACCACCACACTTAGGATACTATGAAGTGATGTATGAAACTGCACATAAGTAGGTATTAGAGCACTACTTTTAGGATACCACCACCACACTTAGGATACTATGAAGTGATGTATGAAACTGCACATAAGTAGGTATTAGAGCACTACTCTTAGGATACCACCACCAAACTTAGGATACTATGAAGTGATGTATGAAACTGCACATAAGTAGGTATTAGAGCACTACTCTTAGGATACCACCACCACACTTAGGATACTATGAAGTGATGTATGAAACTGCACATAAGTAGGTATTAGAGCACTACTCTTAGGATACCACCACCACACTTAGGATACTATGAAGTGATGTATGAAACTGCACATAAGTAGGTATTAGAGCACTACTCTTAGGATACCACCACCACACTTAGGATACTATGAAGTGATGTATGAAACTGCACATAAGTAGGTATTAGAGCACTACTCTTAGGATACCACCACCACACTTAGGATACTATGAAGTGATGTATGAAACTGCACATAAGTAGGTATTAGAGCACTACTCTTAGGATACCACCACCACACTTAGGATACTATGAAGTGATGTATGAAACTGCACATAAGTAGGTATTAGAGCACTACTCTTAGGATACCACCACCACACTTAGGATACTATGAAGTGATGTATGAAACTGCACATAAGTAGGTATTAGAGCACTACTCTTAGGATACCACCACCACACTTAGGATACTATGAAGTGATGTATGAAACTGCACATAAGTAGGTATTAGAGCACTACTCTTAGGATACCACCACCACACTTAGGATACTATGAAGTGATGTATGAAACTGCACATAAGTAGGTATTAGAGCACTACTCTTAGGATACCACCACCACACTTAGGATACTATGAAGTGATGTATGAAACTGCACATAAGTAGGTATTAGAGCACTACTCTTAGGATACCACCACCAAACTTAGGATACTATGAAGTGATGTATGAAACTGCACATAAGTAGGTATTAGAGCACTACTCTTAGGATACCACCACCACACTTAGGATACTATGAAGTGATGTATGAAACTGCACATAAGTAGGTATTAGAGCACTACTCTTAGGATACCACCACCACACTTAGGATACTATGAAGTGATGTATGAAACTGCACATAAGTAGGTATTAGAGCACTACTCTTAGGATACCACCACCACACTTAGGATACTATGAAGTGATGTATGAAACTGCACATAAGTAGGTATTAGAGCACTACTCTTAGGATACCACCACCACACTTAGGATACTATGAAGTGATGTATGAAACTGCACATAAGTAGGTATTAGAGCACTACTCTTAGGATACCACCACCACACTTAGGATACTATGAAGTGATGTATGAAACTGCACATAAGTAGGTATTAGAGCACTACTCTTAGGATACCACCACCACACTTAGGATACTATGAAGTGATGTATGAAACTGCACATAAGTAGGTATTAGAGCACTACTCTTAGGATACCACCACCACACTTAGGATACTATGAAGTGATGTATGAAACTGCACATAAGTAGGTATTAGAGCACTACTCTTAGGATACCACCACCACACTTAGGATACTATGAAGTGATGTATGAAACTGCACATAAGTAGGTATTAGAGCACTACTCTTAGGATACCACCACCACACTTAGGATACTATGAAGTGATGTATGAAACTGCACATAAGTAGGTATTAGAGCACTACTCTTAGGATACCACCACCACACTTAGGATACTATGAAGTGATGTATGAAACTGCACATAAGTAGGTATTAGAGCACTACTCTTAGGATACCACCACCACACTTAGGATACTATGAAGTGATGTATGAAACTGCACATAAGTAGGTATTAGAGCACTACTCTTAGGATACCACCACCACACTTAGGATACTATGAAGTGATGTATGAAACTGCACATAAGTAGGTATTAGAGCACTACTCTTAGGATACCACCACCACACTTAGGATACTATGAAGTGATGTATGAAACTGCACATAAGTAGGTATTAGAGCACTACTCTTAGGATACCACCACCACACTTAGGATACTATGAAGTGATGTATGAAACTGCACATAAGTAGGTATTAGAGCACTACTCTTAGGATACCACCACCACACTTAGGATACTATGAAGTGATGTATGAAACTGCACATAAGTAGGTATTAGAGCACTACTCTTAGGATACCACCACCACACTTAGGATACTATGAAGTGATGTATGAAACTGCACATAAGTAGGTATTAGAGCACTACTCTTAGGATACCACCACCACACTTAGGATACTATGAAGTGATGTATGAAACTGCACATAAGTAGGTATTAGAGCACTACTCTTAGGATACCACCACCACACTTAGGATACTATGAAGTGATGTATGAAACTGCACATAAGTAGGTATTAGAGCACTACTCTTAGGATACCACCACCACACTTAGGATACTATGAAGTGATGTATGAAACTGCACATAAGTAGGTATTAGAGCACTACTCTTAGGATACCACCACCACACTTAGGATACTATGAAGTGATGTATGAAACTGCACATAAGTAGGTATTAGAGCACTACTCTTAGGATACCACCACCACACTTAGGATACTATGAAGTGATGTATGAAACTGCACATAAGTAGGTATTAGAGCACTACTCTTAGGATACCACCACCACACTTAGGATACTATGAAGTGATGTATGAAACTGCACATAAGTAGGTATTAGAGCACTACTCTTAGGATACCACCACCACACTTAGGATACTATGAAGTGATGTATGAAACTGCACATAAGTAGGTATTAGAGCACTACTCTTAGGATACCACCACCACACTTAGGATACTATGAAGTGATGTATGAAACTGCACATAAGTAGGTATTAGAGCACTACTCTTAGGATACCACCACCACACTTAGGATACTATGAAGTGATGTATGAAACTGCACATAAGTAGGTATTAGAGCACTACTCTTAGGATACCACCACCACACTTAGGATACTATGAAGTGATGTATGAAACTGCACATAAGTAGGTATTAGAGCACTACTCTTAGGATACCACCACCACACTTAGGATACTATGAAGTGATGTATGAAACTGCACATAAGTAGGTATTAGAGCACTACTCTTAGGATACCACCACCACACTTAGGATACTATGAAGTGATGTATGAAACTGCACATAAGTAGGTATTAGAGCACTACTCTTAGGATACCACCACCAAACTTAGGATACTATGAAGTGATGTATGAAACTGCACATAAGTAGGTATTAGAGCACTACTCTTAGGATACCACCACCACACTTAGGATACTATGAAGTGATGTATGAAACTGCACATAAGTAGGTATTAGAGCACTACTCTTAGGATACCACCACCACACTTAGGATACTATGAAGAAACTCGACAAGGCTTGTTTCTTTAAAACCTACTTGTATTCATTAGAATGTTGCATAAAGAGGTGTATTAACACCTCTTTATGCAACAGCTTCATAAACTACTATTATGATACAAATTTGCTGAAAATTTTATAGAAAATCTGTATCATAATAGTAGTTTATGCAACTGTAGCATAACGACGGGTACTAGAACACCAGTAGGCTTTAAAGAAACGACCCTTGGCGGGTAAACAAATGGACTAAAAGTTTAGATCTGTCACTATGCAAAACATCGACTTTCGACTCCGGAGTCTCGGGTTCGATTCCCAGGTCTGTTCTATGTACGGAAATACATACGATTCGTCGAAATTTGCTTCACCGCGAGAGATTATTGGTAACATTATTTGGTGCTTCAAATTAGGTGACAGGTCTACTCATTTTAGTAAGTTCTCTGAAAATGCGTTTAATAGGTGACCAATAAAATCATAATCAATATAAATTATTGTCTCTTACAAATAGAAGGTCTGTACGTATGTGTGAGTATGGAGTAGTGCGGTGCAGTGTGCAGTGTGCAGTACCTGCAACAGACGCAGGTGGTGTATGCCCGTGTCGCGCAGCACGCGCTTGGAGTAGATGTGCTGCAGCGAGAGCAGCGCCGCCGCCGCCAGCGCCGCGCCCAGCCCCAGCGCGTCGAACTGCCGCTCCGTGGCCGAGGCCACGCCCACGCCCAGCGCGATCACCACCAGCGCCGCGCACACGTCGCGCGACTGCCGCTCGCCGAACAGCGCCCACGAGAGCCCCGCCGTCCACAGCGGCGTGGTCGCCTTCACTGCAACCACACCATGACCTCTGACCCCAATGTCTATCAAAGCCGAGTCCATCCACTGCAGCTCCTAGTAGTCTGTGGCTCTACTAGCCCTAGGTTTGAACACAGAAGCCAATCTAATAAGGGTTAATCTATGTATGTTAATAATCATATGTGGGGCTCGTGGTCTAGTGGTAACCGACAATGTTAACACATTGCAAAGGTTAAGCAACATCTAGTCAGGTCGGTCTTAGGGTGGGACCATTTCTTAAGACACTGAGACCCTTCTGTGCCTCGGAGAGCATGTTAAGCCGTTGGTCCCAGTTGTCATATGAACATCTATGGCAATCGTTAGGGGTAGTTGGAGCAAATCAAAATTTCGACCGGTCTAGCTACAGAACTTCGATATCGCCCATGGGTTGTGGAGGTCAGATGGCAGTCACTACACAGAAAATATTGAAGTTCAGCCGAATCACAGTTAGACTGGAAAGCCGACTCCAACTGAGTTGGGAAAAGACTCGGTGAATGAATGATGTGGTTGCCAACCATAAGGGTATGGTAGGGGTCATAAGTATATGGTCAGTTATAGACAGACACTAGTTACACAGGGTGTGAACATTATTGTTAAATACTGATTGCCGTAGCCGACAACAATGATGTTTGTTTGAGGCCATAGACTATTTGAATAAATAGCTAATTTGATTTTCAGTCAGATAGGTATTAAGGCTAGGTAAAATAAGTAATAATAGTCTGAGACGCTCAAGACTTTAATTGGCTGTGCCATAGCTTCTGGCAGGTAAGATTTTGTTGCCTTTTATCAACATTTCATGCAACGGTTTCAAATTTTTTTTTCAAAAATTACAATATCGCTGCTTCTTTTTATAACACTCATTCAGCCATTTTGGACATAACCCATTATATGTGTGCCAGGTGACGGCAATAGGCTTACCCCCTATTATGTAGGACTAAAAATATTGGCCAATTGTGGGTGTGTAATGCACCTCTGCCTACCCTTTCGGGGATATAGGCGTGATATATATGTGTGTGTGTGTGTGTAAAAATTATGATTCAGTTTAGATATGCTTAGTGAGAATTTTTAACATTATTTTAAACTAGCCTAAAGTAGTAATATGATGCTTTTATTAAAGCAGGCTACTCCTCTTAGAGTTGGTGAACACAATAAAAGTCAAAATCATCTCACCAGTGTGTGCATATGATATTGGCACCTTCCAGATGGAGACTTGTGAGCATACAGTAGTGAGGAACTTGGCGAAGGCCAGTGGCACAAGTACGCGCCAGTAGAAACGGCGCGTTACGTCAGTGGCGCGTCGCACGCCGCACACGTAGAACGCGGGCGGACTACACACCACGATGGAGAGTAGCTGCACCATCGTCACTGTCATCGGATATGGGAACTCCGTCAGCACCAGCTTACCCACCACGTTGCTGGCCGAGCTGATGGTATACCATGCCAGACACAGCGTAACAACAATAAGGGCTTCGCGTCGTGACCCGTCCAAACCCATACTAACGTAAACCCTTTTGTCATGTGATACTAGCGCTGCATACGGGCACACACATTTCTCACACACAGTCTCTTCTTCATTTAGTATAATCTTATCGTCTAGAAGAATAATATAAGTATATTCTTTTTACATAACGATGGCATATTTAAACGTGTCGGTGGTGTCACTCACTTGTACTTGACTATAAAAGCTTGTGAGAAAAAAAAAATTTATAGTTATATTGTACACCATTATTCAACATTGCATACGTTACTCATTTATTAGGCTAAGTGTAAATTAGTACATTAAAAAATAACTTTCCAATCCAATTCTTTCGAATATCGTCGTCGTTGTTTCCAAAACATTCTGAAATCACTCATCAGTCATTACTGTCAAAGACCAAAGTGTCCTGTCAAATCTATCAATTCTGCCACATATTAAATACGTCACTTGATGAATATCTGCGTTATGACTTGTATACCGAGCCTTTGAAAGGCGGAAATTTCCCAGAGGATGTTCCCAACGCAGGTGAGACCGATCAATGAGTACGAAGTGTCGGTTGTGGTTACTTCCGGAGATATCAGCTAGCAAAGATGGATAAAATGGTACCTTACTTACATCATTTTATAAAGCTTAGTTTTTTGATACTTTCTTTGAAATAACAATAGAAATCACGCACGGTTGCATTGCAACCCCCTGCCAGACTCTGGCCTGACAGGTCTGGCCGGCGCTGGCGCTCGCACCTGCACCGGACAGCATTACATGCTCAGACTGCTGAGATTCTATTTAGTGGTATGTAACACCTGTCCTGGCTGTGGACATAAACAGACTAACTATAGATTTTCTATAGTGCCCAGTAACGGCAATAGGCTTGCCCCCTATTACGTGGGACCAATAATATTACTGGAAAAGTGTGGATGTGTAATGCACCTCTGCCTACCCCTTCGGGATATATACGTGATGTATGTCTGTCTGTCATGCCCTAAGTAGCATACTGTAATGTGTAAATCCCAGTTTGTACACCATAACAGGTAAATATACTTTATGATTTATTAAGTTTTAGGGGCGACTGGCAGGGGGTTGCAACCATGCCTGGGGTTCAGCATTTGGTGACGTGATTTCTAATGTTATTCCAAAATAATTTAAAAAAAATTAACTTTATAAATTGGACCTACCTAGTTATGCAGAAAGCAGCCAAGTGGCACTTTTTCTAAAATCGAGTTATTAACACAGCCGTACTAAATTCGACAAGCCGAATTTTTGGCGAAGACAGCTATTTCGATATCTCTTCTTACGGCGGAGATATGAGCCGTCCATAACAACCATTCAACAAAAAAAAATTGTAAAGCGCTGTTCACATCATTCGGACAAGCCATAGACTATACTGTCAAAGACTATAGAATTTTCGATCCAGTGTAGGGAATTCCATTGTCCAGCGCTGTACACAAGCGCTGTTCACATCGTTCGGACATACCATAGACTATAGTGTAAAAGTCTATAGAAATCTGGATCCAGTGTATAGAATTCCATTGTTCCGTTCACACCTGTCGGACAACTTTAGACCGAATGACTTGTAGTCTATGGAAGTCCGACGGTGATCACGGCAAAACGTTTAAAAATTTTTAAATGATTGAAACAAGTCTTTTAAACCCAGAAATCATTCATTCTCTGATTTATAAGTTAGGTAAAAGTCTTTATGTCCATTTTATTTCTTTATTGGTTGGTTGGTATTGGCTAGGCTCCACACAATCAAAAACAATAATCTGTCAGTCAGTATCCAGTGACGTATGTAGAATTGTAGACAGATAAAAGTATTGAAAAATTTAAATCAGTATGCTAGATGCCGAACTCGAAGAACTATTAGTAGAATGTGTGATAGTGCGCACACAACCAAATATGCGGAGATTATAAAATAAAGCATTGGAAGAGCAGCTTTGGCGTGAAATAGGCGCTCATACAAATTTATTTATTTATTTATAAATTTGTACATAGTAGTCTGTTGTGAAAGTATAGAATACATACATTATTTTCCAGCATCAGAAATTAGAGAGATTAATGTGACAGTGCGCCAGCATTCTGAGCATTCGTTCAACGTGGTGCCTTTGCATGCATAGTGCCACTAATTGTACTGTGTTTTCTTTCTCACTGTTGTAAATTAATCGATAATAATGGAATAATGTATTTTTTTAATCCACTGCCCTGGGCCGCGGCCGCACCTACGTCCATTGCCAAGCGCCTCCGGTAGACACTGAGAGAACCTTGCGGCGGACCTTGGTCACCTGTGTGGCCACTGCATTGTGGTGGGGTGTAACCACGCATCTTTTGGGTCGGGTTTTATCCCGCGTCGGTGAGTGAAGGCATGCGTGGGGTGAAGTCTCACATCACTCAGCCCTTCTAACCTGCTTCTGTAAGAACGGTGGGTTGCTAATCCATCGTCCTCAGGCCCGGATCATTGAGGTCGATGATCCTGGGCGTAGTCACGTCTGCGATGCCCTCGCCGCACACTTCGGAACTCAGCGGGGAGGATACGCTCCCTCACCCAACCGGCCGCCTCCTTCACAAGCATGACCTGCTCGCAGAAGGAAACGGCGCTGAGCATTCCACTAACGCGTGGAATGCCGTATCTTCGCCGGAAGCCTCGCAGTGTTGACACGCAGGTGTGACCTCACGATGCATGCGATGGAATAATGTATGGACGCTCATACACTACTACGTCTTCTAATACCACATTCTGGGAACTTTTGTACGGTTTTTAATAGCATTAATGTATATTATATATATATATATTAATGTTATTAAAGTATAGTCTCATTATCCCTGACGTCATATTATTTGACCACATTTCACCAACTGATTGATTGGTCCCACATAATAGGACTATGCAGCTAACTACAGCGGTTACACTTTCATCTTCTCTCTTCAGTATTATCTATCTCCTCTACATGTCTAAGGTCTGATGGAAGAAACGCTATTACTGGCTTAAGCACGCCTTTATACATATTGTTATTGTTTGTTATGTGTTTGTAAATTTGTACAATTAGGTTTTTATGTTAGTCGTAGCCTTATCCGTTCATCTGTAGGTGTATAGGGCACTCATTAACGTATCGTTTGGTCTAAAAGTCTAAACCCACCTTTAAATACAAGAAGTTGGAGTTTGGGTGTATTTATTCAGTAAATTGATTATTTACACCTGTATGGAGGACAAATAAGGATTTTGGTCCATGCGACAACTCCATATTCAGTGTATAACAATTTAGAAAAGTTTTTTTTTGAGATCCCCAGCCAATTTTTATCCAACCACTAATTATTTAGGTTGGTCACACTCTTGAAGAACTTGGTCACACTGTTAGTTCACCCATTCATTCAATCGGTCCTGATCGGACAGTCCGATAGCCCGTTCGAACGATGTGTACCTACAGCGCAGCGCTTGTCCGACAGATGTGAAAGCGCTGTACACATCGTTCGGATGTCCACGCATAGACAAGAAAACTCGATCCGCCAGATATTGTGAACAAGCCGTATAGGTTAGGTAGTTATTTTATCTATGGTAAAGCGACTGTCGGACCCACAGATCTAATAGAGATACTACGAATCAGATAGACATGTGCCAAACAACTACCGTAGGACGTAGCGTCTGTTTTCTGATTGGCCAACTGAAAGCGATGCGTGACATTTTATTTTTTTTTAATTTCTGAACAGGAGAGTGCTAGAAAAGGCAAATTTGACATACAGCCAGTTTTTTATCGGCCGCTCGTAGTATATTTGGAGTGTAAATTTTATTCAAGAGATCACGGAATATTACTGTGATCTCTTGAATAAAATGAATAGTGTATAGGTAAACGAAAATAAAAAAAACAACTTTTATTCATTCATTTATTTTTATTTTTCATCCTTTTCATATATTTATTTAATGCCTTCCTGAACATTTCTGGCAAATTTTCCCTAGTGGTAAGTCTAAATAAATCTGTCCCTTTTAAAATTTTGTTAATTATGTTACACCAGTTAAATATAGCCAACTTTATTGCGATTTGGCAAAACGTGGTAAGGCTAAATTATTGTGCGCCTCACATTGAATATATTCAAATCTTATGAGCTTTGTTGTATTACATTAAAAATTTGTTGGGCTATACACTCTTTGTGGGCATTTACTTGCAGAAAAGTATTAGTTGTTTTTAAAATTTCTCCGAATAATATAATAAATTGTTCAGAAGCACAAGTGAGTTTTTTATTTTTAACTGAATTGTATTCTCTTTGGGAAACCCACTTATGCAGATCTGACGCTTCGTCCACTGTAACAGCGTTTTGGCAGTATTTGCAGTTTTTCTTTAATACTTTTCTTATAACCCATCCAGCAGTATAAGCCCGAGACTGTATATTTAGCCGCTCACGTCTTGCCTCCAACATAAAATTAGCATCACAGTATGATTCTTCCACAAGAAAATCACAATTCTTATGAATTGTATTTTGCGTGTTAGTGTTTTCACTAAATAATGATTTAATTTTAATTATTTGTTCTGTTAAGTCATCCTCACAATTAAATGTATTCCTATGAAATTTTATAAATCCTGTAATAATCAAAGATTTTGTTGTGGTTGTGAAAGTATGGCAATTTGGATTGTTACTTCTGTAATTGTACGCTCGTACCTGCCCGAAGAAATTTTCGATAGTGTCAGAATTAAAAAACCTTGGGAGTATGATTTTTACGTTTTTTTCTGCGAAAAATTGCCATAGCCGCAAAAAACTTCTTAAGGTTGGCTTGGCACGACTATTTCGCGATTACGACTGTCTAGAAATTTTAAATTGTCTAATTTTAAAATAGCACCTCTCCAGAATTCCACATGGGTGGATTTTGATGTTACTGCTGTTCGTAACAGTTTACCCTTATTTTTTTATTAAAGGTACACACACCATTCACACTGTCGAACAGATTGTCCAGAAATGATATCACTTCTGCAGTATTCTTCAGTGTATCACTCACAGCTCTCCCATCACGATATTGTGCTGTAACAATGAATGAAACGTTTGTAACTTTAACAATAATATTATAACATTTATTAATTCTACAAAATGTTGAACCTAATAATAATAATATCATAAAATTCATCTTTATACTATCGTTGGACAATATCAAATCTATTTTATTTAAACACTAACATCCATTTTACCACATATGTTATTGGGTCACTTCTAGCCATAATATATTATAAAGACTCGAATCCAAAGAATATAATTATTTCACCATTATATTTTATTAAGTAGAAAATATGTTTAGTTCCCACCAAATGAAGAGGTGTACAACAAAGCTCGTGCCATTGTGCTGCTTAACACCTGGACACAATTTTTTACCTGTAATGCAAATAATATATTGATTAGACAACATCTTTTACCTGCTAATAATATAATTAATTAGACAAAATGAATTAAATAATAAAGGAGGATACAAATCATAATATTAACGATATTTGACAAACAGAACGTGTTTGGGCGTGATAGCCATCGGTCGAGCCACGGTCATACCACTAATGACCGTTGACTGGCGAGTCAGAGGTCTCAGGTCGAACCTAAGGCGCGCACCTCGGACGTATGTACGTATTATAAATTAATTACGTAATATGACAAGTTATGTGCGTATTATAAATGAATGATCACTCGCTCCGTGCCTCGGAAAGCACGTAAAGTCGTTAGCTCTGCGCCTGATCTCTCTCCGGTCGTCTCTCCGGTCGGATTGCCCAGTCCGGTCCCATCGGACTATGAGTGTGAGTGAATAGAGAGTGCACCTGTGGCAGCGCACACACTGGTCCACTATTATATTTTCTGCGTAGTTGGCTAATCTCCGTTGAGGTTGGCCTCTATGACCTAAATTCAGTCAGGAGGACATGATTATTATTATATGACAAACCTTCATTTTTTTTATCTTTTCTGGAAGTATATGCTCATCATTCAGTTTGTGGAGAAGTCTCGATTCTGCATGTTCACAGTCTGTCTTGTAAACCTCAACAATATCAGACCCTTTGGCTCTTTTGCCACCAAAAGAGATATCTTTTGTAAGAAAGTTATTTCTTATCCCCTTAATAAGATGCGGTGGGTCGTATATTACACTTAATGAAAACTGCTGAATCCTTATTGTTTCATCTGAAATAAAAAAGTTAAAAATGCCGCAAAAAACAAATTATTACACTGATTTTGTAGACACATACCGCAATCAAGAACCCATTCTATAATCTTAAAAACTTATTACCTGTATGATTTTCAGATAGGATTTGCTCTCTTCTTGTCTCTTCCTGTAAACTCTTCAAGGCTGATTGAAAAGAAGTTCCTTGGTCTGATATTAATGAAACTGGAATAAGCCCAGTTTCTCCTACAGCTTTTACAATAGATTTTAAAATATTTTTCAGCTCTGGTCCTTTTGTTGCACCTTCACAAAAGTAATATGCAATTACTTGCTGCCATTTAAATACTGCTCCCTTAATAATAAAAACTAATGCATGATCAGCATAATCTGGGGTTCTCTGTAATAGGTGAGCAAACCCATAGATCCTATCTTGATTCGCATTAAATGTCAATCCAGATTCCAGAGACATTTCATAAAAAATGATGCTGCAGTATTTTTTATTATTAGTCCAAGTGGACACCTGAAAAGAAATGTTTAGTTAATATAGGTAAGAGTGTGCAATATACAATTTCTACAAAACAGTCCACACCATGGAACATCGCGCCAATTTTAGGAAGAGTAATATGTGTGTGGTTATGATCCTCTCAGCAGTGATACAATGAAGAAGAAGAAACAATATACAAAGATTAATTAATTTTTCACAAAATTTAGTAAATTATATTATTATACTTGACTTACTAGTACTGGTAAATAACTATTATTGAATAAAATTATTCATTACAATTACCTCTTTCTTGATGCATTCGAAAATCTGAGGATTAAGGCCTGGTTGCACATTTAATATTTTCACCAAATTCTTTAGAGTGGTTGCAGATGGCAGTATAAATATACGCTGTAGAAATTTATAGCACCGTGGTCCTTGCTTCATAATTGACAAAGCTAATATTTTTTCCTCCAGTGTGAAACGTCTCCCTTTTTTGACTTTCGTTTGCAACGTCACTTGCATCCACATAATTCGTTTTGCCAACGGATTCATTTTAGCAGTTAATTTTTCAAATGAGTTCTCTTCAGAAAATTTTAAAGCATTTTTAGCTCTGCAATGAAAACTCAACAGCTTTCTTGATTTTCTATATTCTCTGTAGAGTCTCTTACAATTAGGGCTGTGTTTTATTTTTCACTATTATCCGTTTTCTTGCTTTTAGTGCTTTTGCACTAGTTTTATTTGCTACTGCCGAGTTCTGCACATCACACACATCCGAAGGTGCTACTAACGCTAACATTGATGGCATTTGATCAACAACAGGGTCAATCACAGGATATATTGCTTTAGATGTTGAAGGAATTGGATCTGAAACAATGTTTTACACAAACATTTACATTTTGGCACCTTTTCATCATTCCTATCGAAAACTAACCCAGCTAAGCTCTATAATAGAGCATAAGTACTTAATTTTTTTTTAAATTCAATGGTCGCAGGCACACCATAGGCCAGACACAATAGATATCTTACTGTGTCTTATTAGCTAATTGTTGAAAGGTTAAGTTGTTACACACTAGAATTATCTTGTGTATTGACATATAATTTTACATTTGTCCCATGCAAGAATCAATGTTTATAAAACAATTTTCAAATTTGTCTGAATACAAACTAATTGCTTAATATGTTAAACTCTAAGGGCTATGAGTACCTCTATGATTCTGCAGAAACTAAATGGTCAACTAATTCATATAAATAGAATAGCAATAGAAATAATCAAAAAATAAATAGAAATTTAAACAATAATTATACCTGCTAACACATGTCCTCTGGTTTGATCAGACAGTATAGTGCGTACATATGTGTGGTCATAATGTCTTTTCTTGCTTTAAGTATGATCCATGTTAGGATTTATGTTTTCTGAAAATAATGTATTAGTACTAACAACTGACACTCGTGTTAAAAGAAATTGAATATAATGGCCACTAATTAATGTACGGAACGAATAGAACTAGCGAGTGAAGCCGCCAAAAGGGATACTATATAGCAATGGGATACCATTTCGCTCGCCACTCGTTTGTGAGCAGCGAGTGTGTACGCACGTTCGATCACGGTTGAACAAAATATTATAAATATGCCGTATTGTGTGGTGAAAAGGTGTAAAAACACTTCAACTATTCATAGGAAGAATGCTGGATTATGGTTTCATAAGTAATTAACTATTTCTTATTAGATTTCATAACATTTTTGTAAATATTTTAGTTGCACAAACTAGGAACACAAAACCTCCGCCATACTATACAGAGTTGCCATAATTTTTTCATCATTTCCATAAAATATTTTGCAGTATTTATGGGAATTATAAAGTACTGAGTGACAAAAAATCAGTGTCATCAATGTTGACAAGCTCGATGTTTCTAATTATCATCATCATCATTCGTGCGTTAGTCCCGAACTCCCGATCACATCTGTGTCCGGGATCTACTTAATACGTGGCTTGGGTATTTCGGCAATCTTGGAATTGACTGCTGTCTGACCTCCCAGGCTGTGTTCTGATCCAATTTATTTATGTTACTGTGTCAGTATTTTAATTTCAGTCTAACAGTACAAAGGCCTTAGTCTTAACCTAACGACTATTGATATCTACTACATGTATAGTCAACTACAAAGGCCTTAGTCTTAACCTAACGACTATTGATATCTACTTCATGTATAGTCAACGACAAAAGTAGCTTAACCAATAATTCTTATCTGTTGATCACTATAGCTGTTAAACCGATCACAAAATCATAAACAAAAAACGAAATATATTAAGTTTGTCCTTGGGATTCTAAAATTACCTGTACATTGCTGTGGCACATGCATTGGGATGTAAAAAAGAATAATAAATATTTTTGTGCTAATCAACTTTTGTTGTTGACTGTACCTTGTACTTACACTGGAATGGAGCTTTGTTCATTCATCTTAAAAAGGTTTATTTTAATTATGAGAATAATTTTGAAAGCTAGTAATTAAAGTGTGTTTACTCAGTGTTTATCACGTTTTCATTTATTTTAACACTTCGCCATTTTAGGCACTTATCATAATAATCATTTGTGTAAATGATATAAAATAATTGCAGATAACATTTACTATAACAAATATTAATTATCCATCATATATGTCCACTAAGATTTTTGGGAGATTTTTTATTTGCTGGCAACATTACGCACACGCCGTTAGTGGTATCGGTACACGGAAATCGGAGTCACACGCACACATTGAAAGTGTCATTTGGCTTCACGTGTTTATTCTACATGTTCCGTCTATATTCTTCTTCTAGTCTGAGGTTTACAATTTTAGGCTATAATAACTATAAATTAAAATGCCCCAGATATAGAAAAACCTTATTTTTTTTTAGAATGATGCCTTTCAAATAAAACAATCAGTCTGGGAGCTACAATGCCGCATACAGACATGTTAAACTTATAACCCCTCTTATTGCGTCGGGGGTTAAAGAGTATTATTTTAAAGTTATGTTTTTCACAGCCCTTTTAACAAATTTCAAAAAAGAACTTACCAGACTCCTCGTGTGGTTCTGATGGTATGCCACTAGACATCTCTTCTGAAGAGAAAAGAGTAGGATAGGCACAACCTAATAAGCGGCGTTTCTTAGTAAAGAATTTTACTTCAAAATGCTTATTACAAACAACTGATTTGCTTAGATCCACTAAGCTCATAGCTTTAAGAGAGCTACAATTAATAGTTTCTAACCACTTTTGGAGTCTTTTCTTACAATTTGGGAAATTATGCAACATAACGTCCTGTCGTAAACTATTGCAACCCGGCACACAACACTTGTGGTAATACATTTCGGTACCTACCTCCTCAAATATCACTGCTTATGTGGACTTGAAGTGTACGGAAATTAATCAACGTACCCACGACTATCAACAGCATAAACAGCAATGGCGGCCGTACGAAGGACCGTAACGTCAAAAAGGCCATAAAGGGGAGGAGTGAGGGGAGCACGGGGGAAAGAAATGTCATACATCGTTTTCTGACTCAGATAATATATAAAATTGTTATGTCCGAGATTTTTTATTAGAACATTACGCCCCGTGGTCGGACCATTCGCCCGTCGCTGTCATGTCTGTTGTGTCATGTAATGTCATGTTGAAAACAAGAAAGTTTGTGTTTTCGTAATTTATCCAAGTTTTATGAATTAGTCGAAACAAAATAATACTATAACTTTGTGTAATTAATGAAGAAAGTTTGAAAATACTTGTAATAAAAGTGCTAATAATATATTTGTACACACTAAGTTGTGTTAACAATAGAACAACCTACGAAGAAAGTCCGAACTTATGAAACGGACGTTCTCAGAATTAACTTATCTTTTATACTCGGGTCGTCGTCTCCGAAGGTGAGTGATCAACCAGTAGTAGCAGCTCATATTTGTCATTCTTGGGCCCAGAAGTTACCAAGTTAGACAAATTATCAAGGTACTCCACCCATAATCTTTGATGTTATACCTAATCAATTTGATTTCGTTATGACTGTCTTATCCTTATCACAAGTAGGCAGGCTCGCGCTCGAATAATCTAGCCAGCAAATAGACATTTGAGATTGTATCTTCTTCGAGTAAAAATCCTATAATATGCTTATATTATAGTAATAGTTGCAATATAGTTTTTTACATGTAATAATCATCCTTCATCCATATCATTACCCTTCTCCCCTGGATCTTGCCATCAAGTAGACGTGTGTGACTTTAATCTGTGTTTTATTAATTGGATAAATAATTAAAATGTTCAACAATTAATTCGGAACATAAATTAAGAGTGTATGGATTCAAAGATATTGCTGTGACTCAATACCCCAACCTCGGGTGAGAGAGAGAGATAAGGATACTTTATACTTTCCTTACTTACAAGCCAATGTAAAGTACCAGGAAAACAGCATGTATTGAAGTTTTCTCTACACCAACTATCTGTTTGTAACAACCTATGGTTTTTGAAGCAAGTTGTAGCAGTGGCTGGTGTTGAAGCCTACTGATTACACCTTGGGTTCCAGACCAAGTTAATAAATTTGTTTTTTTGTGGTTTGTTTGAATTATTTATACAAACCACATCCACCATCCATCCATACAACGGAGATCCATCTAAACATCCATTTATGCAAGGTTGTGCAGGGTAATGAATAGTTGCAGCCATTGTGTTGATGTTCACTTCCACTCTTATAGACAGTAGACAAAAGTCGGTATTAGGCTCCTAGAATACACTTAAGATGAGATTGTTTTCTTTTTTTACTTAAACACCTTGTTTTGATTGTTAACCATTTTTACTGAATTGGTGGGTAAACTCCCCCTCAAATGTTATCTTTTTGCATGTTGTATCTACTTATAAGTAACTGTTACATTAGATTAGACTTACCTATTCTAGTTTTGTTGTACACTCGAAGGAATGTAAACAGTTGTTGGCAGACCTAAATAAATAAATAAAGGAAATTTCTGAAAAGCATTGTATTTGGATCTAGAAAAATACTGTTTTTCTAGATATTTATTTCGTATATTTTTAGATGTCTGTGAAGTGTAGGCAGAGACATATTTGCATGAAGTCTGTGAATCATGCATATACCACCTTGACACTCTTAACTTGCACGGCTCTTATTCGTCCAATCCGGCAAAGTACCAAAGTTACCACACTTCTTACAAAATACTAACCTTTAAATAACTTCTTATTGTAATTTGTTGCGTGCAATCCGTCCGAGACATTATTCTAGCGCTAAATCCGATTCCAATGAGGTATCTATACTTACTTAATATTATAAAGCAGAAGAGTCTGTTTGCTTGTTTGAACACGCTAATCTCAGGAAGTGCTGGTTTGACTAGTAAAATATTTTTTTGTTGAGAAGTACACTTATATAAAATAACGTTATATAAAATAACGCTACATAACATAACGCTATATAACATAACGCTATATAACATAACGCTACATAACATAACGCTATAATAACATAACGTTATATAACATAACGCTAAATAACATAACCCTATATAACATAAGGTTATATAACATAACGCTATATAACATACACTATATAACATAACACTATATAACATAAGGTTCTACAACATAACGCTATATAACATAACGCTATATAACATAACGCTATATAACATAACACTATATAACATAACGCTATATAATATAACGCTATATAACATAAAGCTATATAACATAACACTAGATAACAAGGTTCTATAACATAACGCTATATAACATAACACTACCATGAATAGGAGCGAAGCAGCCGTGTAATGTTTCAAAAACGGGGAAAGTATATTTCTTTTGAGAACTTCCGTTGCGTGCGCTGCCGCTCTGGCCCAACGCGACCGTTAATGTACTGTTAATATAATGTACTAAAGAATTGTTCCTCTTTAAGTTCAGAAAAAAAGTCCGTGATGGCATACTATCTATCTTTTACGGTTAACTCACTATAACATAAAATCGAAAATCAAATTCATTATGTAATAATTATTTGTGAAGCTATATGTCGCGGGCGACGGGTACCAAACTAAGCTCGAAGTCCGTATAATGTATGTTCAAATTCCCACGCGGACGAAGTCGCGGGCGACCGCTAGTCATTAGTATTATCAAGATGTTGACTAGAGTAAGAGTACTCGACCTGCTATAAGCCTTGAGCCACTAGCGCAGGACGCCGGACGCGTCCGCCTTTTGGACGCGACCGGCCGCGTTCTACCGAATTTAACAATTCGAGTGTTCTGAAGAACTGATCAACGTAAACCCATGTTCATTCTCGATTCGGAGTAATGCGTGCGTGCGTACATAGTTATCGCACAGATGAAATACGCTCTACGCGATAAGGGCTACACAATCTTTTACCTATGTAAACAAGAGTAAAAAATTTTATAAACATACATCAATAAATTCGCCGGGCGCCACTGGAACGCCGGGCGCGTCAAGTGTCAGTCTCACTTGATTTAAAACTGTACTCTGCTGGTTTCTTTTATCAAAAAATCTTAGAATGGAAATAGGCCCTTTGTATGCGGTGGA
Source organism: Nudaria mundana (assembly GCA_963556515.1). Classification (NCBI taxonomy): domain Eukaryota; kingdom Metazoa; phylum Arthropoda; class Insecta; order Lepidoptera; family Erebidae; genus Nudaria; species Nudaria mundana. The sequence continues at coordinate 332,363 of OY748290.1, read as the reverse complement.
AGTAGTCCCCATTATAACAAGGGCCCAAGTTTGCTGTTTCCTGCGAGAACAGTGTCAGGTGATGAATACCCATTACAACTAGGTGTATTGTCCCCACTCCCCAGGTAGCGGGCGGAGGAGTGGAGGAGTGCGGGAGCGGTGATGGTGCGATGGCCTCGCGGCGCGTGACGCGCAAGTGGGAGGTGTTCGCGGGACGCAACCGCTTCTGGTGCGACGGGCGGCTCATGACGGCGCCGCACCCCGGCGTGTTCGCGCTCACGCTGGCGCTCATCTGCGGCACGTGCGCGCTGCACTTCGCCTTCGACTGCCCCTTCCTGGCGGCGGCGCTGTCGCCCTGCGTGCCGGCCGTGGGCGCGGCGCTGGCGGCGCTGACGTTGGCGGCGCTGCTGCGCACGGCACTGTCCGACCCCGGCATCCTGCCGCGCGCCGCGCCCGCCGAGGCCGCGCTGGAGGCGGGCGAGGCGCGGCCGCCGCCCCGCGCACGCGAGGTGCTGGTGCGCGGCCGCCCCGTCAAACTCAAGTACTGCTTCACGTGCAAGATGTTCCGGCCCCCGCGCGCCTCGCACTGCTCGCTGTGCGACAACTGCGTGGAGCGCTTCGACCACCACTGCCCGTGGGTGGGCAACTGCGTGGGGCGGCGCAACTACCGCTACTTCTACACCTTCGTGGTGTCGCTGTCCTTCCTGTGCGTGTGGGTGTTCGCGTGCGCCGTGACGCACGTGGCGCTGGAGGCGAGACGCGCGGGCCTGGGCGCGGCGCTGCGGGCCGCCCCGGCCTCGGCGCTGGCGGCCGCCGTGTGCTTCCTGGCCGTGTGGTCGGTGCTGGGGCTGGCCGGCTTCCACACGTACCTGGCCGCCACGGACCAGACCACCAACGAGGACGTGAGTGCTGCGCCTGTTCGTGCACGTGTCCTAGGCAGCTAGACAGGGCGGCTCTGACCTTCGCTTGCGTGTTGCAGATCAAGGGCTCGTTCTCGTCGCGCCGCGGCGTGCCCAACCCCAACCCGTACTCGCGCGGGCACGCGTGCGCCAACTGCTGGCACGTGCTGTGCGGGCCGCTCGCGCCCAGCCTCATCGACCGGTAACTTGACTCTCCTGTCCCTTTCGTGCTCACACTTTTTGCTTGTGAGATTGAAAAAAACTTAGGCTCACACGGCGATTAATAAAAATGAAAATCGCTCCGATTAGGTCTTTCTCCACGAGTTACGTGCGGAACTCGATTTATTAGACTGGCTGATCACCGCGGCCGTATACCTGGACCTACATATTAGACTGGCCGATCACCGCGGCCGCATACCTGGAGCTACATATTAGTAAAAGAATTTTCAAAATCGGTTCAGTAATTTCGTAGCCTATTTAAGGTAGATTCACACATATCAGTGAAGCCTCTGAAGGGGGGGGGGGAGGCTTCACTGATATGTGTGAATAGATCTTTAATCAATCAATCGCTTGGATTGCAGAGATTCTCTTTGGCGGCACTTCTGTAACATTTGTCTTGGCTATATCTATTTAATAAGTACGAGGGTGGATTGAAAAGTAATCGGTCTAACCAAAGACTTTATAATACAACGGACATAGGATCTAGAACAAATCGCAAGAAAATAATGTCCCGAGTCGACCTATACATTATACATAGGCATACATAGATATAAACAAATTTCATATTAAAATTTAAACCTTGATTCAACGGAATAGTGTTCACTTTTGTTTGCACTAATTTATCGCATTACGTAGCTTCTATCTGTCCGCCTGACTAATTCACCTTATGCAGCTTATACTTGAACTACGTGAACATAGAAACAATGGAGTAGGTTTATTTTGTTAAAGTCTTTTAAGGATTCCATGATATGTACCTACGTAGGCGTAATAATTAATGTAAGACTACAATAAATTCCATAATCTTATAAATTGTAATTACTTGTTTATGTTAGACGAAATAAGCTGAAAAACTAATTAACGACTGACAAAGATTTTTTTTTTCGAGTCAGTTTCATAATAAGTAACATATTAATAATATATAATAATATAACAAAAAGGGAATTAATGAATTTAACTAATTATAATATTATAAATGCCAAACTTCTTGCGGGTGTCAAAGTTCTTCCGCTTTCATTACTATTTTCATAACGCTATGTCGCTACGTCTACTACAAGATAGCCGTGTTTCAAGTGACTGAATTAGTTGCTAAAACTGCGCATCATTAATTTATTTTTATCTTATGGTTAATTTTTGGGATACGAAATTATTGGCTACTAGCTGATCACCGTGACTCCGCCCGCGAGATATAGTTATCTCGGCCCCGATTCCCGTGGGAATACATTACCGAGAATCCAAATAAAAAGAAAATAACAGTACATACACGAAATAAAATGACATGTGTAATTATATTTATGACAAAACAATGATACCCTGTGAAAATTAAAAACATTTTTGGGCTTATCTCCTCCATTCAATCAAGGGATTCTTGTACAAGTTTCATAAAGATCGGACCTCTTTTTGTTATGTCCATAAAATGAGCCGAACAAACAAGATTGTTATTTTTTGGATCAAAATATTCTTCTCGCCGTGCTAGGGCAATAATATTTTTCCATTGTGCACAGTGTACTGGATCCCGAGGAAAACTGAAATAGATGTTGGTTCATATAACGAAAAAAAAATCATAAAGAGCCAAGGCGTCTCCACTATAATCTTTGTTCCAAATAGTTTTATCGCTATCGGTAATCCGAATAAATCTGAATGGTCATTTTGTTAGTACATTATTCAGTGAAAATGAAATGGTCTCTTTCTTTTTACTGAACTTGGGATGAGTTCGAAAGAGACAGATAGGTACTTCGGTATTGGACTGGATTGCAATATTTACTTTTGTCTTTTAATTTATTATCGACGAAATACTGTATTTTAAGTGAAATAATAAATTGCAAATAATAAAACAAAAGCTTATTTACTGAAAATATGATACACCGTCTTCAATTTGCTTTTTTTTCGTAGTTTTTACACGTTTTTACAATACAGTACGGCATTGTGCAACGTGTTGTCGTTCAGTTGTCAAAATCAAGACTGGCGCGCGATTGTTTCTCTTTTAGCGTTTTGTTTCTCTTTTAGTTCGGACACTTTTGAGCGATGATCCGAAATCCATTGTATTTAAAATCATTGGGTCTAACCAAGAAAATAAATACATAATAAATGAAATATATTTTTATTTTTCAACGTAATCACCATCAAGATTCAAAAAATCACATTCATCAGCTTCAAATAACTCGAAACAGTCGCGTGCAATAGTCAATCGCATCCTTTTTTGCTCAACTGAAAGCAGTCACGGAACCCACCTCGTAGACACCTTGTGGAAAACCAACATGTTGACTATTATGTTTTGAGTATGTGCATAAGAGATGCCTATAATCTCGGCTATCTCTCTAATTTTCAATCTGCGGTCTCCCATAATTAAGTCGAGTATTTTTTTAACATTTTCATCAGTAGTGGACGTCGAAGGCCTTCCAGAGCGGGGTTCGTCTTTCACACTCTCTCTACCACGCTTGAATTTTGCTACCCATTTTTTGACGGATGAATATGAAAGAGCGCAATCCCCTAATGTACTGACCATATCATCATGGATGGCTTTTGATGACACACCCTTCTTATGGAGGTACTTAATGACGGCACGCTGCTCGATTTACTCCATTTGCGGAAATGATGTCAGATTGCTTTGTTAATAAATTTATAAAATTAAAACTAATTATCGCACACGTTTCAAACTTCACACAATTAACAGGTCTGAACTGAACTAAATGGATCAGTGTGACCGACTACTTTTCAATCCACCCTCGTACATATTAGTGCTTGTAATTTAATATTATGTCCCATAAAACTGTTTTCACAGTTTGTCTGTGGAACAAGTAATTACCAAAATTGTATTACCAATAAATACGATATTATAATACATTAACTAAATTGTGCTCGTCCGTCTGTCTGTCTACCTGTACTCCACCAACCAACCCCAGCAGGACTCTATAGGGATTTTGGTTTGAAGTACAGATCGGTTTTGAATATTCTATAATGGCCGGGCAAAGTGCTGGCCTCTACAACGTGTGACAAAGTCACTGGCAAAATGTGGGGTTCGGAAATATACGCGAGATGTACTTACCCGAGTATGTCTTTGAAATCTTTCCTTTTTATGGATTTGAAGTATAATGTAGGTATTTGTTTAAATCGTTTCGGAGTCTCCTCGTCTGCTCGTCTCGTGACGTCACGCCGATGTGTCCCCAGGCGCGGCGTGTTCACCGCGGACGCGCGCGAGGAGCTGCCTCCCGCCTTCGTGCGCGCGCTCGCCGTGACGTCACCCGCGCCCCCCGCCGTGACGTCACCCGCGCTGCCCGGCGCCATCCCGCTGGCGCTGGTGCGGGGCGCCGACACGGGCAGCTACACCAACCTGTACGACGCCGGGGGGGGGGGGCGGCGAGCGCCACGCCTACAGCAACCGCTCGCTGGAGCCCGAGGCGCCCGCGCCCGCGCCCGTGCCGCCAAGCGAGACGGCGCTGAGCGCGTCGCGCCTGCGCCTGCTGCACGACACCACCATGATCGACGCCGCGCTCGACCTGGACGAGCCCGAGCCGCCGCCGCCCGCGCGTCCCGCCCCGCGCCCCGCCCCGCGCCCGCACGTGCTCGCGCTGTGACGTCGCGCGCGGGCGCGTCCCCGCCCGCCGCGCCGCCGCCGCCCGCGTCGCCCGCCCGCCGGCGTTTGTAAATATTATCGTGTTATAAATAAATAATAATAAATAACAAATAAATAGTTTATACTGACCCGTGTGTCATTGACGAACCCCTGCCCCTGCCCCTCGTTAACTCGTTACATAGAAGTACCTTGACAGAACATTCCAGAAAGACGTTACGTAGTAGTACTGCGATTTGCTACAAGATGGCGCTGAATTTGGTAGTCTTATTACTCGCTACGAGATGGCGTTACACTGCCCCCTCCTAAGACATGCTCGTCCCGTGCATTGTCAGGCCCATAATATCGCGCCAATCGATCCACATGAACTATCTTTGGCGCACTTCTTGGACTCTTCCGTATTCGGTAAGTGACATCGTTAATCTTGGTCACAACTCGGTATGGTCCATCCCATTTAGCTTGCAGTTTAGGAGACTTCCCTTTACTGCGGACTGGGTTATGTAACCACACTAACGAACCTTCATCGAAGCCCTTATTGTTTGTCTTTCGGTCGTAACGGGTCTTCATCTTTTCAGACATTTGTTGACCTGATTGTCTGACATGCTCATAAATGTCATTCATCTTGCTGCGCAAGTCATTCGCATAATCGGTGAAATTGCGTGGAGCGTCAGGCGGTATACCGGTTATTAAGTCGGCAGGCAACCGTAATTCTCTTCCAAAGTTCGCATAAGCTGGTGTCACTGACGTTCTTTCGTGAACCGCACTTCGGTAAGACAAAAGAAACGGTTGGATGTGCTTGTCCCAATCTTTTTGCCTGCTTTCCACAACTTTCGCCAGATATCTCTCCAATGTCTGATTAAATCGCTCCACCATTCCATCTGACTGCGGGTGGTAAGAGGTCGTTCTGGTTTTGTGAGTACCCATGATCCGACACATTTCCTGGAACACCTGAGATTCAAAATTTCTTCCTTGATCGCTATGGATTTCTAGAGGCATCCCGAAACGGCAGAAGACTTCGTGAACTAATTTATCTGCGACCGTGGTAGCTTCTTGATTAGGTATAGCGAAGACTTCTGGCCACTTCGTGAAATAATCCATCACAACCATGAAGTACTTGTTTCCGCCTCCACTTTCAGGAAACGGTTCCGCAACATCTAGGGCTATCCTTTCCCATGGTGCCCCAACGTTATACAGTTTCAGTGCACCTCTGCTCCGTGTATGAGGTTACTTCACAGCAGCACAACTCGTACATTTGCGACACCAGTCCTCAACGTCGTCGCGACAGTGGATTCAGTAAAACCGCTCACGTATCTTCAACAGAGTCCTTTTTACTCCCATATGGCCCCCTGAACATACATTATGGTAGAGCTGTAGCACATCTGGGACCTTAACTTTAGAAACGACCATTTGCAAATGACAGCTGTCTCCTCGAGCATTTTGCCATTTGCGGCACAAGACTCCATCCTGAATAACTAAACTGTCCCATTGCGCCCAATAACTTTTTGTGATTGAACTCATTGAAGCGACGTCACTCCACATGGGTTTAGGAGCACTTGCACTCCTTGATCCACTCAAATATTGGCTTGATGTCCGCGTCGTCCTGTTGAGCATGTTGTAGGATTTCTTTCCATTCGTCGCTCAGATCCGTTTTAAGCATCTTCACAGGTATGGCTTCCTTTATCTCCTGTTTGGCAAAGTGCTTACGGTCTTCAGGGCAAGGTCTTTTTGACAATGCGTCTGCGTTGCCGTGGGATCTCCCATCCTGGGTTTGTGAGATCGAAACCTTTGGGGCTCTTCTAACATCAGCCTGCACCCGCCACGCAGTCCTGGCTATTATTCGTTTTCCCTGTTGTTGCTGGGCGGTGATGTTAGTCACCCTATCTCCTTGGGAACGACTTTCTGCTCTTTCTGCAGTCCGCTTTGGGCAACTGGATCGAAGGTGGCCCCTCTCACCACATGTGTAGCACCTAGGGCTATACCTCGTGAAACGGTCGTGAGCCGGTGATGCTACAACTTCCCTGACGCGGTGAGATCGATGATCCTTCCGTACGGCTTCGACCTCCAAAGCATGGTGCCCGAGTCACACTGCAGCCCTGACTTCCAGGTCGTGGATGCCGTCGATGAATACTTGCACCAGATTCCCATCGATTAGCGCAGGTACCGACTGGTATGCCTTCCGTACCAGCTTCTCAACTTCCAGGGCCCACTGTTGCAAGTTTTCACCAGTGCGCTGGGCACGATCCTTCAGCTGCGCACGATACACGTGTTCCAGGTGAGCGTCACCGTATCTAGTTTCCAAGGCTTCTAGTAGCTGCTCGTAGGATACATCGTCTCCGAGAGCTTCTAGGATGGTTAACACCTTGTCTCGCAGACCCAATGTAAGCGCAGTCATGGCCTGGGCTTTGCTCCACCCGTTTGCCTTCTTAACGGCCTCAAACTGCTTTTTATAGGCCGACCATGAAGATGTCCCATCGAGTGGAGGTACTTTAAATCCACGTGCTGAAGGCACAGCAGGTAAGGAAGTCGCAACCTCATCTTCAGCTCTCAGATTTCCCAGCTCTTTCCTCACATATTCCGTAATCTGGTTTTTTACATCTTCTATCCGAGTTTCGGCTTCCGTGATGCGGTTCTCAACATGATGAACTTGATCCTTCATCACATTCATCTCCTTGCCAAAAGTCGCTCGAAGATCTTTCATTAGGAACGTCTGTTCCTCCTGGCGGCGTGCCTGCTCCTCCTTGTCGCGCAGCAGCTGTTCTTCCAACCGGCGGGCCTGTTCCTCCTGGCGGCGTGTCTGCTCCTCCTGGCGGCGTGCCTGCTCCTCCTGGCGGCGTGCCTGCTCCTCCTTGTCACGCAGCAGCTGTTCTTCCAACCGGCGGGCCTGCTCCTCCTGACGGCGTACCTGCTCCTCCTGGCGGCGTGCCCGCTCCTCCTTGTCCCGCAGCAGCTGTTCTTCCAACCGGCGGGCTTGCTCCTCCTGGTGGCGGGCCTGCTCCTCCTGGCGACGGGCTTGCTCCTCCTGAGTCGTGAGTTATTGGGCATTCTACCCCACCTTAGTTCCATCGGTTATCTTTAATAACCTCAGTCACGGTGGGATAGAATGCCCAATAAGTCTTTGTAAAATCATTTACCTAAGCCAACGTTCCACATTTTAATGCCGTTCAATACACTACCGTTCCGTCAATGGTTAACCAATTTCACTTGCTAGATGATTGCTTTCGTACAGCAAACTAACCCGATGCATGTTTGTTAACATGAACACGTTAAGATCACATTCTTAAGATAGATAAAGGTGGGACAGAATGCCCAATATCACTTTGGATTGGGAAATAACGTAACTAAACGAATATTCCACATTAATATCATTTGAGCACGCTGTCCCACTGTTCGTACGTTCGCTGAAGCTCCTTGCATGTTCATTAGGTAACTATTTTGTAGAATCACAATTACGATAAGCTAAAACGTACTTACCATTTATAACCTACAGCTTTTCTGTAACCAGTTTGGCTCGACTACTTGTAGTTATAAATATTTATGTTATAAATTCATCTTTTCATTACGAGTCCATCAGTATTACATAGCAAACATGAAATTCGTTAAACAAACACAATCGTTACAGGTCAATACAATCTGTGACGATTTGACAAAAAACAAGTTACGCCATGGAGAATTATTACCGAATACAGTACGTTGCGTCATTTGTGGACCATCAAATTGTGGAAAAACTAACTTATTAATTGGTCTTCTATTGCATGAAAATGGATTGACATTTCAGAATGTTTATGTATATTCTAAAACTCTACATCAACCAAAGTACATCTTTTTAGAAAAAAGTTTTACAACGAGTACCAGGTATCACTCTCCAGAAATACCAAGCAAATGATGACGTTTTGAAGGTTACAGATGCGAAACCTAATTCTGTGATTATTTTTGACGATGTAGCATGTGAAAATCAAAGTAATATGCGTGATTATTTTGCAATGGGAAGACATAAATTGATTGACAGTTTTTATTTAAATCAAACTTATACCAAAATACCTAAACAACTTGTAAGAGATAATGCTAACTTAATTGTGCTTTTTAAGCAAGATGAAGTTAATTTGAAACATGTTTACGAAGAACATGTTAACACCGATATGACATGGTTGAAATTTCGAGAAATGTGTTCCCTAATATGGAAAGAGCCTTTTGATTATGTGGTAATTAATAAAGATTGTTCTAAAAACAACGGTTGCTATAGAAAAACGTTTGACACTTTTGTATTATTAGATGAAATTTGAATATTTAAGTAGACTGCAGTCACTTTATTGTTTTTCTTTAATTGGTTCTTATCCGATTACCACCTATTTTACATAATGGATAAATCATTGAAAAAACAAATTGTTGATGCAACACAAGCTGTCAGGAAAAAATACGTAAAATGAAGGATTTAGAAGATAATAATAGGCATGCTCTTGATACAGTTTTTAAGCCTGTTACAGAATCTCTCAATTTAATAGCCAACACTAATAACCACTTAGCTCTAACAAAAAGGAGGAAAAAGGAGAACCCCAAGAACCACAAGATCGAGATATGAAAGAAACAGATGATAGCAGTAATGATAGTAACGAATCGGAACCCTCATCAGACTCTTCATTTCAGTCATTAGTCGATACTAATCCAGATGTATCATCTTGGTCATTATCTTCACAAGTACTATCGGATGTACCATTTGGTATAAGAAATAACCGTGGACAGTTAATGTTAGGTTCCTCTAGCATAACGATTGGAGATCAAGTTATTACTGTAGCCGGACACAAGTACGAAAGTACACCTGGGTTGCGAGAGTTACTGTTAAAAAAAGACATTGATCTGAGCTTGGTTAATGACTATGACAAGCAAAATTTTAAGGCAATGTTACTTGTAACGAATGCACATCGTCGTAATTTCGATTCAAAAAAACCAATTAAAAGTAATAAACGACAAAAATATTTGCAAGTTATTAAACCACTTTTCGAACAAGAATGTAAAAGTCCAAGTTGTAGACAGAAAGTAGGAAAAGGATTACCTTTAACAAAAATGTGGAAAAAAAAACAGATTTTGTATATTGGGATGATCCCAATGAGTTGGTTGATAGATTAAAGTTATTAATTGCTTCTCGAGATGCTGGTAACACAGGAATAGACAATGAAATAATATCTATCATTGAAGAACTACGTGAAAGCAAAATCATCAAATAAATAAATCTACTTATATTACATGTGTGTCATTTTACTATATACCGTTCAACATAATACACCTTTAATATGAATGTAGACAAATTTGGTCATTATATTCATAAGCGAATGCGTATATCGGAAATACTTGATTTTAATGATAACGCATTAATAAAATCTGATCGTGGAGATTATGACTTGAAGACATCGAGGTTAAAAGGTGTCAAATCTCAAGACGCAGATGATGCAGTAAATAAAGCATATGTAGATGAATTGAAAGGTGTACTAATGAATGACTTACAAAAATTGCAAAGTTCTATTCCAAATAGTGTTTAAAACCACATAGAGAAAGCTTTAAAAACAATAATGTCTGAGATAGTGACTCATTTGGAAAACAAATTTTACACAAGAAAAGCAGTTGATAGACTAATTCAAGACGCAATTCAATCTATATTAAAAGATCGAAAAACATAGACCTTAAAGTTTATCAAAATGGCGAAACAACAAATCGTCAATGAAATACATATGCTTTATGTATTTCACGAATAAATTTTCCTCGACGATCTGTATTTTAAAAGGTATTGATGATTTGTGGCAAGCAGATTTAGTTGATATGCAAAACCCAAAAACCTTTAATAAAGGATATAACTATATTTTAATAGTTATTGACTGCTTCTCAAAGTACGTTTGGGTGGAACCACTAAAAACTAAATCCAAACATGATGTCTCTCATGCATTTGAAAAATTACTTTCTACTAATCTTAGGATACCAACTCATCTGCAAACTGATAGGGGTACTGAGTTCTATAATTCTACATTTCAAAAGCTTTTACAGAACTATAATATTAATCACTACTCAACATTTTCAACCAAAAAGGCTTCAATTGTTGAACGAGTTATTAAAACGATTAAAAATAAATTGTACAAATACTTTAGCTTGAAAGGACACTATAAGTGGATAGATGGTGGCTTGAACGGTGTTATGAAGACATATAACAACACAAAACATCGTACTATTAAATTTGCACCTGTTAATGTCAATAAGTTTAATGAAACGGACATTAAAAATAATATTACAAATTCCATGATAAAGGTAACCCAAAAATGTCGCCCAAAGTTTATAATTGGTGACAAAGTTCGAATTAGTAAGTACAAACATATATTTGAGAAAGGATACACTCCTAACTGGTCAACAGAATTATTTACTATAAAAAAGATAAATAACACTGTACCAATAACATATCGCATCGAAGATAATCAAAAACAAGTCATATTAGGAACTTTTTACGAACAAGAGCTTCAAAAGTCGTCCTGCCCTGGTGTCTATTTGATAGAAAAGGTATTAAAAAAGAAAGGAACCAAACTGTTTGTAAAATGGTTGGGTTTAAATAACAAAGAGAACAGTTGGATTGATAAGACTGCAATAGTGCAATAAGTTAATTATATAAGTGATATATAATTTTAAAGTTTATTCATTATTCTTTAGACGATGCAAGGTGGTGGACTAATAAACAGTATCATTAATCATTTACCATTCGAACTTCACATACCCGGTTATAACTATTGTGGACAAAGCTTTCAAAACGATTACTACGTGGTGATAAAGGTGTAAACAAGTTAGACGAAGCTTGTATGCATCACGATATTTCATACGCAAACTACATAGACTTGCCTAACCGTCTAAAGGCCGACTTACGTCTTATACATAGATATGACTAAACAAAGACTTAAAGCAAAAGATGCTCGAACAGGGGAAAAGATTAGTTCATGGATAGTAAACAAAGTTATGAAAGCTAAATTGAAGTCTGGTGCTGGTGTTAAGACCTTTAACAACTTTGTTAGGAAAATAAAAAGAAAAATCAAAAAACTCTCGCCTAAAGATAACAAGTTACTAATAAATATAGCTTATATGGTTGCTAGAAAATTAGTTCCATGCATTCCAAAAGTTCGCGTACCTCGAATGATACCTATACCAAAAACTGGAGGCATTCTACCTTTAATCCCAATTTTTGCTGGTTTGTCTGCTTTAGGAGCATTAGCTGGTGGTGCAGCTGGTATTGCTAAAACAGTGAATGATTATAAAGACGGTCAGAAAAAATTACAAGAAACTAAACGTCATAATAAAACTATGGAGGCTATAGCAATAGGTAAAGGTTTATACATTAAACCACATAAGCAAGGTCAGGGATTGTTTATAAATCCATCAAACAACTAATTGATCAGCTACCTAATCGCGCTTTAACTAATATCGATATTCAGAAGTATGCCTATTGTATTCCTTACTTTCGGGGAGTTTACATGAAGGATCAGTTACCAAAAACACCTAAACGAATTGAATGTGGTATAGTTAACCTAGATAATTCAAAAAATTATGGAACGCATTGGGTAGCTTATGTTAAAATAAATAATTATTGTGAATATTTTGATAGCTTTGGCGATTTAAAACCGCCAAGAGAATAATCCTATATTTTAAGAACTGTGATGTTTATTATAACTTTAGTAGATATCAACAATTTAACACAATAATTTGTGGACATTTGTGTTTAAGATATTTGCAATTTTTTGGAATAAATACTATAAATTTTATATCACTCTTTCATTTCCATCATTTGCAAGATGTCACTCACCTTATCGATAACTGGAAACTCATCGGTATTATCTACCTATTATCCAAGCACGCTGCCATTAGTTGGGGAGTATGAATGTGCATTATTACATTTCTCTACATATAATTATATTCCAAATTTTGATAATACAAACAATAAATTATATTATGGTTCTAAAAATGTTATCGAGATACCTGAAGGAACTTATGAATTACAAGATATTAGCGACTATTTAAAAACTGAGATAAAAGATGCATCCATAAAACTCAATTGTAATAACAACACCTTAAAAACTATGTTATTTTGTACATCAACTATAGATTTTACTAAAGACGGTACATTTGAAAGTTTATTGGGATTTAAAAAACAGATCTTAGAAGCAAATAAATATCATGTATCAGAGTTTCCAGTTAACATTTTGCCTACGACTGTCATAAGGATTGAATGTGACATAGTTAGCGGTTCCTATATAAACGGTCAATCCAGTCACATCTTACACGAATTTGCACTTAATGTTCCACCTGGATACAGGATTATAGAAATTCCAAAAAACGCAATCTACTTTCCAATAAACCAAACCAATATAAGCTGCATACAGATAAGGCTGTTAGATATAAATAATAACTTAATAAATTTGCGAGGTGAAGAAGTGCAGTTGTATCTACATATCAGAAGAAAACATGATAGATTATAATAAATATGTGGTTCATTCAACTAAACATAACAGTCCTACTCAAACTATCAAACCAATAAGAGCTCGATCCAAAAAGGTCATAAAATTGAAAAACAATAATAAAGCTTTTCTTAAAGCGATTGGTTTGTTAAAATGAATATACTAGATGTTTTATCCGCTCCTGCATACAACAACTCTGTGGAAGGAATTGAATTTCACTCTTACAAGCCTTACGTAACAAGTTTCAATAGAAGCGATGAAATCAGGATACCTATTAATCAACAAGACTTGTATATATTACCATCAGCAAGCACTTTGTTTTTGGAAGGAACTATTGTTGTAAACAAGGCTGAAAATTCTAAAGAGAGAGTCAGTAGCGTTCATTTCACAAACAATAGTTTACTTTACTTGTTTCAAGATATAATGTATGAGATAAATGGAGTGGAAATAGATAAAATAAAAAACGCTGGTGTAACTACCACAATGAAATCATTAATATCACTGAACGAAAACGAGGTTAAAGTATCTAATGCTTGGGGTTGGAATATCGATGGTATAAATAGTACAAATGGGGGTAGCTTTTCTGCTTCCATACCCCTCTGTAACATTCTTGGTTTTGCAGAAGATTTCAAGAAAGTAGTGATAAACAGCAAACATGAATTAATATTGTTACGAAGTAATACTAATCTGAACGCCCTAAAACTTAGCTCTGGTGAAACGGTAGAAGATATTATTATAAATAAAATAATATGGCGAGTACCACATGTCAAAGTATCCGATAGAGAAAAAATAAATATGTTAAAACTGTTAGAAAAAGACCGATCACTCCAGATGATATTCAGGAATTGGGATTTATATGAATATCCGGCTTTACCAAAAACTACTAAACATACTTGGTCCATAAAAACATCATCGCAAATAGAGAAACCAAGATTTGTTATTATTGGTCTGAAAACAAATAGAAAAAATAATCCTAAATTGGATATGTCTCAGTTTGATCACTGTGACGTTCGTGATGTTAGAGTATACCTAAATTCAACCTACTTCCCTTATGAAAATTTAAATTCAAGTTTCTCGAATAACAGAATTGCTTTAATATATGAACAATACACCAGATTCCAACACTCATATTACGGAGGTCGTCGTGGTGAACCGTTATTAAGTGAGAAACTTTATAGTCAAGGAATTAGCTCTGGCCACTCGTGTTTATACCCAAACGTTCTTAATAAAGCCTCCATACTTATTTAAATACTTAACTACGAATGAAAAAAAACAAGTTACGTGGTTGGAGAGAAACAGAGGGATTTAGGTACTGGAATGAAGGTTATATCGACTATAGAGAATATCGACGTATAATTGTTCCTTATCTAGAAAATAAAGAAATTATTGTGAAGGGCTTAGAAAAAGTTAAGTGGATTCAAGATCTTTGTATGAATTGTATTTGTACAGATCTTGGTGAAGACAAGTGTCCAAATTTATCACTGTTGCATAACAAATATTCAAATATTGTAACCAGTTTTAATTGTATTAATCATATTAAACAATGTGCACTTAAAAATGTTTTATGTATAAAGAACTATTTAATAGAGCAAGAAAGGTAATATGTCTTCCTATACGCAGTTTTAATGAATAAAACAATTTTTTAAAGTAAATGGTTTTTTATTTTTTAACACATATTTTTAATATTTATAATTTTTTAACATATATTTTCATAGTAGTTAAATATTTTTTTTTATAAAATCTAAATATGTCATCACTTTATCTACTAGTTACATTAATGAATTATTACCTAATTAAAAAATATGATATGAGTAGCCACACAATTATTACCTATGGTTTTTATTTTTTAACACACAACTTAATATTTATAATTTTTTAACACATATTTTCACAGTGAATAAAATTTTAATAAAATCTAAATATGTCATCACTTTATCTACTAGTTACATTAATGAATTATTACCTAATTAAAAAATATGATATGAGTAGCCACACAATTATTACCTATGGTTTTTATTTTTTAACACACAACTTAATATTTTTAATTTTTTAACACATATTTTCACAGTGAATAAAATTTTAATAAAATCTAAATATGTCATCACTTTATCTACTAGTTACATTAATGAATTACCTAACCTAATTAAAAAATATGATATGAGTAGCCACACAATTTTTTGGAAATATTGTGAATTAATTTTTCAGCTTGATCCGATATCTCATCTACCGTATCTTGTACAATATACTGTGCAGTCATTATCTCCTTACCTTCATCTTCGTCGTCTCTTGACTCACTGAGTTCCTTGATCGTAATTTTAATTAAACGTCGTCCTTTTCTTCTTTCACTGTTAATAATATAGGAATTCAATGCACTGCGTTTGTTTGTAATTGGTCTTCTTCGATTAGTTTTCTTTTTGTTTCTTTTTACTTCTTCATTGGGTGTTATTATCCAAGGTCTATTCATTGCGTTGTCCAAGTCGAACTGATCTTGCAGGTCTGGAAGATATTCAGGAGAGCTCTCTTCTATTCCGTTTGAAAATTTGTTTAAGTTGGTATTCTGAAAATTATTTAAAACATTAGTAATAAATCATACTAAGTATTTTGTAAATAGATTGAAATTTTCAATAGATTGAAAGTTATAAAATACCTACCATGTTGTTAGTTATGCTCGTATTGACTGTTTAATAAAGAATGAACTAGGTAATAATATTTTTTCTAACGCAGTTGATATATCAAATTATGCTAACATAAAGTATTTATTGGTATGATGATCAAGTTAGAACTTGAAATTCAACCATTCAATAATTCGTATGTGCATTATGTTATTGTTATGTACCTACTTAATAGTTGTGAAATTCTGTTGAATTTCAAACGTGTTGTAACGTGAATGATGACGTATTTCGTTATTAATATCAAGTAAGGAATATAATAAAAACACAATAATTATGTAATTGCTTATTTTAATTTATTCGAAATACTAATACAGAATCGGGTAACCAGTTAAATACCTATAGGCACCTTATCAGTTAGTATCATACGAAATGAACTACAATAGGTATTCCTAATATTTCATATTTTGTATTGTCTAAACTCTCCAGCTATTCTATAGAATACCTACATTATTCCTTACTGATGATATTATATTCTACAACTTGTTTGGGAGCTACTCTAATTGAGTCACCAGAGCCTATTCAAATTTGATAAAATATTCTACATTATGTATAACTACGTGCTACTTTAATTTTACACTTTTAGGAATGACCAAAATATATAGGTATCTACTTACAAATTGATTACGTGGTTCACCGCGCTGTCCATGAAGGTTCCTTGTCAATTTCTTCCGTGATGATAAAATATCTGAAAATAAAATTAAATGTAGGTTTAAGTCTAATTATTGAAAATCTAATAATTGAAAATGTAGTCCGAATATGTCAAACCTACACAACTTCTTCGGAAGTTACTCTAATTGAGACACCAGAGCCTATTCAAATTTGATAAAATATTCTACTTTATGTGCAATTAAGTGCTAGCAAGAGATTAAATATTTCAGCGTTCATTATTTTATTTACAACTTTTTGAATTTTGTACAGAACTTAAATGTTATACGAAAATTAAGGATAATCGTATAAAATTAAATTTAAAGGACTTCCATAGAAAACTACGTCGCCTTATAAATTAGATATTTAGTAGGTAGGTAATTACTTATAATGTTAATTCTTTGTTAGTTTACAAAGAATTAACATTATAAGTAATTACTTACATGACATTGCTTTTATTTTGGGTCTTCCTTTTAATCCTCTGAAGGACGTAGTGCACTGCGTGGTTGGTAGCTCGATGCAAATGGTAGATATTGTGGGAACAGAATATGAGACATTCCTCGCGTATAGGAACGATGTGACGATGTAACACACATAGGTAAACAAGTAGAAAATACATGAACAAACTGCTGACTTAACATTGGTCGTAGCTTTGTATAAAGGTACGTTGTTAGCCGACTTGGATAAAAAGAGGTGTATTACCATATAGTTTAAGCACATACCAAAACTATTTGCTAATATTTAAAAGTTATATTTTAAATGATTATTTGTAATGTTTGTTAACATATTTGTGGGATAAGTCTGTAGTAATATTTTTGAAAAATTCTTTTTATCGAAACGATTCCAAAGGATTTTTAATAGAATACCGTTAACCATTACCTTGTATCAAATTTGAGAACCATAAACCAACATACCTACAGATAAAGAAAGTAACCACCTTTTTTAGAAGTCGGTTAATATGATGTCGTTTTAATATTGTATCGCTGAGTAAGTAAACTAACAGATACCTTGCTTCCACACACTAACACACACACACACACACCCATGAAAACCGTGCATAGCAATTTGAAACTTCTATAATTGTGACGCAAACTAGATAACTTCCAGGGTACGTCTACCTTTTAAAAATAATTAAATACCTACCGTGTACTAACGGTCAGCTTATATTGGTGATTTAGGTATAGACGACGGTCCTTACCTACATAAATTGCATAATTTTACTTCTGCGCAATGCATGAGTATATTTCATTAATACTTTTCATGTACCTATACATAATTATATAGTTACCATATCATATACTTATCGACGACGATCAACGAACATACCTACATAAATTATAATTACATTTTATATGTATCATACACAAATCATAACATTCGTCGGAATTAATCGGAATTAGCTTTGGCGGTGTTGGTAAAGACATGGTTTTGTATTTCAATTGTAATAACAAAAGTGGAATTAGACGAAATGAGTTTTCAATCATTTTGATTTAAATAGTCGTAAGTAACATAAATTAATTAATACACCTATTTAAATAATAAGTTAAGTTTTAATTTTGTTGGGAGGTGATAATTGCTGAATTGATACTTTTTATGTATAAAAACCCATAAATTTTTCAAATAAATTACATTCGCTCCAGTATCTTCCAGTGATCTTCTCCAACAAGAAAATGTGAGTAAGTGCTATTAAATTAATTATTATTTGGTTAATTATTATCCAGCTGAGTTGCTTGGTTAATTCCTGCTGGCTGATAATTATTAACGCATATTATTATAAAATGTGATTACTGATTATGTTATCCCACTGAGTAGTGAGTTGCTTGGTTAATTCCCGCCGGCTGCATTATCTATAATCCTAGATCTATTCGGAAAATCTTGGGAAATATTCGGAAAATATTCGGAATCTTGTTTATAATTTGATTGTATTTTAACAGGTCTGATTCGGAGTTTAAAACTTCTTCTGTAGTAGCAAAGACCTTATAATACAACGGACATAGGATCTAGAACAAATCGCAAGAAAATAATATCCCGAGTCGACCTATACATTATACATAGGCATACATAGATATAAACAAATTTCATATTAAAATTTAAACCTTGATTCAACGGAATAGTGTTCACTTTTGTTTGCACTAATTTATCGCATTACGTAGCTTCTATCTGTCCGCCTGACTAATTCACCTTATGCAGCTTATACTTGAACTACGTGAACATAGAAACAATGGAGTAGGTTTATTTTGTTAAAGTCTTTTAAGGATTCCATGATATGTACCTACGTAGGCGTAATAATTAATGTAAGACTACAATAAATTCCATAATCTTATAAATTGTAATTACTTGTTTATGTTAGACGAAATAAGCTGAAAAACTAATTAACGACTGACAAAGATTTTTTTTTTCGAGTCAGTTTCATAATAAGTAACATATTAATAATATATAATAATATAACAAAAAGGGAATTAATGAATTTAACTAATTATAATATTATAAATGCCAAACTTCTTGCGGGTGTCAAAGTTCTTCCGCTTTCATTACTATTTTCATAACGCTATGTCGCTACGTCTACTACAAGATAGCCGTGTTTCAAGTGACTGAATTAGTTGCTAAAACTGCGCATCATTAATTTATTTTTATCTTATGGTTAATTTTTGGGATACGAAATTATTGGCTACTAGCTGATCACCGTGACTCCGCCCGCGAGATATAGTTATCTCGGCCCCGATTCCCGTGGGAATACATTACCGAGAATCCAAATAAAAAGAAAATAACAGTACATACACGAAATAAAATGACATGTGTAATTATATTTATGACAAAACAATGATACCCTGTGAAAATTAAAAACATTTTTGGGCTTATCTCCTCCATTCAATCAAGGGATTCTTGTACAAGTTTCATAAAGATCGGACCTCTTTTTGTTATGTCCATAAAATGAGCCGAACAAACAAGATTGTTATTTTTTGGATCAAAATATTCTTCTCGCCGTGCTAGGGCAATAATATTTTTCCATTGTGCACAGTGTACTGGATCCCGAGGAAAACTGAAATAGATGTTGGTTCATATAACGAAAAAAAAATCATAAAGAGCCAAGGCGTCTCCACTATAATCTTTGTTCCAAATAGTTTTATCGCTATCGGTAATCCGAATAAATCTGAATGGTCATTTTGTTAGTACATTATTCAGTGAAAATGAAATGGTCTCTTTCTTTTTACTGAGCTTGGGATGAGTTCGAAAGAGACAGATAGGTACTTCGGTATTGGACTGGATTGCAATATTTACTTTTGTCTTTTAATTTATTATCGACGAAATACTGTATTTTAAGTGAAATAATAAATTGCAAATAATAAAACAAAAGCTTATTTACTGAAAATATGATACACCGTCTTCAATTTGCTTTTTTTTCGTAGTTTTTACACGTTTTTACAATACAGTACGGCATTGTGCAACGTGTTGTCGTTCAGTTGTCAAAATCAAGACTGGCGCGCGATTGTTTCTCTTTTAGCGTTTTGTTTCTCTTTTAGTTCGGACACTTTTGAGCGATGATCCGAAATCCATTGTATTTAAAATCATTGTGTAGTAGAGTCTGAGTGTGGAGCACCAAAGAAACACAAACAGGTGGTAGAGAAAAAGCAAAAACAACCGAAACCCAGCTGCACCCAAACAGTCTTATTAATAAAAAAGACCTAATCAATGGATACTCTTATGTTTACACCGAAATAGTTAGTTCTAAATGTAATTGTGTTTAAGTGTGACGTAACAACCTTATTAATAAACTCGAAGCAACGTTGAAGAACCTATACATTATTTACAGCTCGGATTACGCGTTCCTTGTGGCAACATTGTCGAAAAAAAACGCAATGTATGCTAAAATAACAAGTAATCAGTCGGGAGCTGTCAAATGAAACGTCACTCAACTGTCATCGTTTCGTACTTGTCTTTTTATTTTTGTTATTTTGTTATTGTTTCATTGTCCATGAATCGTGGGATATTGTTAATATCTTATTTTACAAGATGGCTCACAAACGTAAAATATTTGTACACTGGAATAAAAACGTATGAAGAAAAGTGTGTACCTACGAAGATTTTTTTTCAATTTGAAATTATACAGAGCAAGACTACGGAAATTGGTAAGTCTTATTTTGAAAGATTATTCTCAAAATACGTATAAGTCTTTAAAAGCGAACCCCAATAAGGCGAAGGGCAACGCATGGTTTGAAGTACATAAAAGAAAGTTCCTCACAATTATAGTAGTTGCGTGTAGTTTGTCAGTTTACTTTACTGATTACTTCATTACAACATTACAACATTGCACTTCATGAGATAAAAAATAACTGGATTGTGGGATATACATAAAGGATTTTTAATATTTTTTGTCACAGAGTATTATTATGTATTTTATGACCGTTATTGTGATAGAAATTATCATAAATTAAAGTATTGATGATAATGCTACTTTGTTTCAGATTCAAAGAACTGAACTTGAGAACCCGAGACTTGAGTCAGCTGCAGATATAATGGAAGGGAATGATAATGAATGCAAGAAAGCATCTGGTGGCTACAAAAGGGAAACTATTAAAACTGGCGGTGGATCTAATGTACAAGTCCCAGTCAAGCCGATGTTGAGGTAGCCAACTTATGAAATCCAGCAGAGTTAATTAGTGATGAGAATAAATATGATTTCGATGGACCCTGCCTGGTGAGTTTTAAACGTCATCTATCTACATTTAGTGAGCGCATACAAATGATACGACAGTCTAAAAAAATACTATCGGTTCATTCATCATCATCATCATTCACCGAGCCTTTTCCCAACTCAGTTGGGGTCGACTTTCCAGTCTAACTGCGATTCGGCTGAATGGTCAGTGTCTAAGAAATGGTCACCCATCCTAAGACCAGCCTGACTCGATGTTGCTTAACCTTTGCAATGTGTTAACATTGTCGGTTACCACTAGACCACGAGCCCCTCATACTATCGGTTCATTAAAATATATTAGGTATATTGGAAATGCGCATTGCAACAAACCTGTCTATTATGCACATGGTGACTTGACCACTGTGTTTGGCTCATTGTAGAGAAAACAGTTTTGTTTAAGTCGTAAGCCAGATTTGTCTGTGTAAGACAAATTCAGGCAAGGATGGAATAAACCCCATTACAAAAAACCATAATAAGCCCTGTACCTTAGCCCATGGTGACATTATAGATAATAATATACATATTTATTTAGTAAATATGTGTAATATGGGAAATATGTAGGTAATAATATTGTACATTGTTTTTCTAGGATGTAGATTTTCAAAATACTTGGCCCAGTCAAAACAATTAAAAGAATTGGAACACAAGAGACGCATGGAGATAGCTGAAGAAAACCATGCCATCGAAATAGAAATTAAAAGATTCAATAAAGAAATATAAATTTAAAGAGAAGAACTCAGATGTGCACAACTGGAATGAAGCTCAAGACATTTTATAAAAATCCTTAAAAATTATGTTAAATTATAAAATAAAACCTTGTTGTAAAGCTTGATATTTTATTTATTTGTAAGTATGTCTTCATCATCAACCGAGCCTTTTCCCAACTCAGTTGCTGTCCAGTCTAACTGCGGTGCGGCTGAACTTCGATATTTTACGTGGAGCGACTGCCATCTCACCTCAACAACCTACGGGCTATATCGAAGTTCTGCAGTTAGACTGGTTGGATTTCGATTTAGGGCTCCAATACCCGTAACGAATGCCATAGATGTTCGTATGACAACGGGGACCGACGCGACAACGTGCTCTCCTAGGCACATTTGTTTTTAGTCTTACTTACCTAATTATTACAAAATTTTCATTAATAAAAGCTGCTCGTACGGAATGAATTAGTAATTTTTCATTTCTTGATCCTGATAATAAAATAGTCTTCTAACTCATCCGTTACCCTCAAATGATCAACTAAATAAATTATTTACATTTTCTACGGTCAATGAACAAGTAATCACGACATCCGTATTATAGATTGTGCGGAGGTAATAGGAAGCCTTGAGCTGCTAGTCCAGCGCCAAACAATCGCTTTCTTGGCAGCATTCTACCGTATTTACCACTGCGAGTTTTCTGAAGAGCTCTTCAACCTGATCCCACCCTCTCCCTTCCGATCCCGAACAACGCGTGCCGGGCAGAGATGCCACTCCCACTCAGTGGATAGCATATTCGCGAGAACCGAACGTTTTATCGTTAGTGTCTCTGCCGAACGATAGTGGCCTGGAACGCCGTGCCTGTGCACGTGTTTCCTCCCACATATAATCCTGGGTTCTTTATGCGGAGCGTGAAGAGGCACATAAGTAGGTCGTCAAGTTGAGGGCACAATACTATAGAGAGTGGCCCACAATCGCTAGACGTCGTCACGACTTACCACCAGGCGGGCGACGTCAATTTAGCGAAACCAAAATAAAAAAGGCATAAAATCGGCTAGAAATAAAAATACAAATGAATGAGAAAAATATCAGATGTTTAGTTTAGTCATACGCACAAGTTATACTAGGGGACGGTTGGGATTAAATTTTACTGCGAAACAACAATCGAACTAGCTTACTTCCTTGCTGCCCGACATTTATTAATAATGAATTTGGTTACTTCAAACTTAAAGTTCGATGTAAAGTTTACTCTTTGTTTATTAATAAGGCTGAAAGTGTACAACGAAAAAACACTTCACCCAAGTTTAACACCACTAAGAGGTAGGTTTCATTATGTTCAACTAAGTTTAACATCGTCACATTTTAATTAAAATTGAATAAGGTGTCACGAAACTCCAGATCGTGAAGGAATTTGCCCGTAGTTCAAATAAAGGGAAATATGACGATAATATGAGGGCGATAGGTAGTGTATGTGAACGTGTGTATGTGTGAGTGTATCCGATGTTTGCCTGTAAATCACATAGATATTAAGTGCCTATACCCAAATTGTAATGCCCCATACAATCGAACCATGCAACTCATCCAAGGATGAGACGGGACTCCTTTGTCCCTAGAATGGCCTCCGACTCCGCCCCTCACAGCCATCCCTGACCACCGCGACCTTTCGTTCTGTCCGTCGCCTTTCATTTCAGTGGTTTACTCATATAACAACACATTGTAAACACTCACCTCCGTTCTCGGATCTCTTACCACATTTCCCGTTTCGTTCTCCATCCGTTTCTCTGGATATCCTGGCCTTCACACCGTTCTCCAAATTTCTGCTCCTCCGCAACTCCTCGTCGCAGGTCACCGTTCTCCCTCCATTCCCCGACCCCCTTCCCCTGTTCCCCCTGTCACCCGCCAGCTTTGCGTTCCGTTTTACAAAAGTTATTCGCTTTCGCGACACTCCCAGCCAGAGAAAAAGCACAAACTTCGAATTGCTTACTATTAGGCTGTTACACATCAGAACGTAAGTTTGGGATTTCCTAATATAATTTTGTATATAATAATATATATGATAATAAATAAATAAACTATGTCAAATATAGTAATTGTTTTATTAAGGAAGCAACATCATTGAGTTATACAATTGAGTGGTCCACTTCTTAATTAAATTTCGTGCTTTGTTCGCCGCAATTCTCTTACTTCTGCCTTCATTGTTTATACTCTCTGTACTGCCTACTATATCTTCGACTCTTACAGAATCTCCCGTGTCAACTACCTCCTCTCTTTCCCTAATTCCTGTATCATTGTCCAGTGCCTTCTCCGTATCTGTATTTCTACCATCTGTATGTCCCTGTTCCCATATCTCCAAGGGATATAAATGGACTACAGAGCGTGTATATTCTTTCTTGCCCACTTCAACCTTCGCAGCTCTAACTTCCCCGTCGTTGCTTTGGATTAACTCGGTTATTCTACCGACTCTCCACTTAACCCTCGGTCCCTCATCCTTAATCTGCACAAAATCACCTACCTCAGGTAATTTTACACGTGTGTTCTTCTGTTCTTTGTTGTATCGCTCTCGGAGTGTGGGCAGATACTGGTTAATGAACATAAGCCGGAACTCGTTTAGAACCAGCTGCCCTTTTTCCCAGCCTTGTATAAGATCCTACTTAGAGACAGTCCCTTGAGGTATATCTCCCCTTTCATTTGCTTCCTCTAGCATGAGAGGCCCTCCCACGCGCAAAAAATCGGCAGGCGTCAATATATGTTCTACGTCTTGTCCTACTGAAGTAAGTGGTCTGCAGTTTAATACCGCTTCTACTTCCTTTAAGATCGTCAACAGTTGGTTTTCATTTAGGATATGTTTATCTACTGTTCTTTTTAGACAGTGCTTCACCAGGCCTACTAATCTTTCGTACACTCCGCCAAACCACGGTGCTAACTCCACTATGAACTTCCACTTTATTTTGTTTTTGACACAAGATTGCTCCATCACTTCTGCTGTCAGTTTAAAGCATGTTGCATTGTCCGACAGTATTAACTCAGGCGTGCCTCTGGTAGCTATAAATCTGCGCATAGCCAACAGACATTCCTCCGCCGTTAGGTTCGATACGACCTCAAGATGGACCGCTCTCACTGCAAGACATGTAAACAAACATGCCCAGCGTTTCTCCATATCACCTTTTGTCTTGATATATATGGGCCCTAAATAATCTACCCCAGTGAAGGTGAAGGGTTTTGACATAGTGACTCTTTCTTTGGGCAATGGAGCCACTGGGGGCATTTTATAAGGTCTTCCTCCATACTTTCTGCATTCTTTGCATCGGTGCAGCACTTTCTGCACCTGCGATCTACCTTGAGGTATCCAGTACCTTTGTCTCACTGCCGCTAGAGTTTGAGAAACTCCTACATGGTACATTCTCCTGTGTGTCTCTTCTATAACATCAAAAGTGAAATCCGTGTTTTTAGGTAACAAGATAGGGTATTTCTGATCTGTAGGCCAGTCAGCAAACTTGAATCGTCCTTTGCAACGTAGGATTCCGTTTTCTTCGTAGAGCCCTAGGGTTCTAGCCAAATTAGTTGGTTTGCCGTTTATCTCATCTGAGAAATGTTTTCTCTGTAAATCTTTTATTACTCCGTATGTATCCTCTTCTGCTGTGGTTAACACACAGTGTTCTGTTACCTTGTTTTCAGGCCATTCCATAGCATTATTCTTTAAGAAGTGTGGGCCTTCGAACCATGGGCGTAGAGTGTTCAAACCAGTTTTACATGGTCTGGTAGCAATGTCTGCTGGATTCAGTTCTGTAGGAACATACCTGAATATGGTGTCCTTCAGCTTCTTAATTTCTTCCACCCTGTTGGACACAAAGGGGCGGCAGGACCCTCTTGGATGTCAACCAGTGGAGTGCTACTTGACTATCAGACCACAGGTACAATTTTGTTATGGCCATATCAATTGCTTCTACGACATACTTCAACAGTTTGCACCCAATCCATATCGCCATCAGCTCTAAGCGAGGGATTGTGTGGGCTTCACGGTTTTTTATAGGTGTTAAGCGGGATCTGGACATCATTAAGCTAATCGTAGTTTGCTCGCCATTGCTTACTTTCAGGTAGACGACAGCCGCGGCGGCGTCGCAGGATGTGTCCGCAAAGCAATGCAATTCTATAGAGCGGACATTGTGTGGACTCAGACCATACCATCTAGGTATCTCCACCTGCTGTGTCTCGAGAAGGTCACTAGTGATTTTTACCCATTCCTCTTGCAAATCAGCCGATAACACGGTGTCCCATCCAAGTTGCTTTTGCCATAGCTTCTGTAGGAACAGTTTAGAGCGTAATAGTAGGGGCGAGGCGTACCCGCAGGGGTCGAAAATAGAGGCAATGTGTTTTAATACTTTCCTCTTTGTGTCTGCTCGAGAAATATGTTCCTGATTTATATTTAACCTTACTGACAAAGCATCTTGTTTAATTTGCCAATTGATTCCTAGTACAGTGGCTTCGGTGGAATCGCAAGCCACGTCCCTGTCTTGAACTGTTTCTAGAAGTTTCTCGTTATTGGAACACCAGTCTCTCATATTCATGGAAATTTCATCAAATGCAGCCTTAGTTTCCATGTACAGACTTATACATTCCTCTGATGTATCTCCTCCAGATATGAGATTATCCACATAAATTTCTTGAGCTATTCTCTTACACACAGGTGTGTTCTTCTTCAGCAAGTGGTATTTTATTGTAATAGCCAGCAAGAACGGGCTGCAGACAATACCAAAGGGCACTCTGCAGAACCTAAGATGTTGTAGGTTGGTTTCAGTTGGGCTCTCATTGATATTCTTTACCCACAATGATCGGGTGACATCTCTTTCCTCTTCTTGTATGCCGATTTGGAGAAAGGCTCCCTCTACATCAGCTAGGACTCCAAATCTGAACGTTCGAAACTTCAGGATTAATCTGATTAGGTTTTCAAGTAACAAAGGCCCTTTATATAAACATTCGTTAAGGCTATTCGTACCTTTTGCCTTTGATGACGCGTCATAGACAAGCCTCAGCTTCTCTCCTTTCTTGACGCAGTGATGCGGAAGATAATGCACAGTATTCTCCGTTTGTGCCTTGACATCAACTTCCTCTAATATCCCTTTGTTCAATTGGTCCTTTAATACTGTATCATACTTTTCTAAAGTTTCTTTATCCATTCTTTTCAACAAGCCTACAAGACGTCCATGCGCTAAACCAAGATTGGTTGGCAGATTGGGAGGGGTTTGAATCCATGGCCACTTGATCAGGTACCTTCCTTCGATAAACTGCACAGATTTATGGAAATCTTCTACAGCTTGATCATCTCTCGTAGCCTTTGGGCAATCCACAATGCCTATTGCCTCTAGGTCCCATAGATTCTGTACCCTTAGAGGGCGGTCAGGCTCCGACTTAGACATCAGAAGGGGTTCTCCTTGTATGTATGTGATAACAGACAACTCATCATTTCTGTTATTCTCTTCTTGCTTGCCTGACCAAATCCATCCAAAACGAGAGTTAACTAGGTATAGATTCTCATCATATTTCTTCTTCTCATCAAGGATGAAAGTATGATAGTAATCATTCCCAACTAGTATATCTATCTTCGTTCCGAGAGATCCATCATCTGCTAGTTTAGTTCGAATTTTCGTTGGGATTTGACTGCATAATGATGTAGCCGGGCAACTTATATCTTCAGTGATATAAGGCATAATATTTAGATCTATTCTAATCGGCGGCGTAGTCAAAATGTCTATTTCTGACACAGGGCTTTCAATCTCTTTCGGTGTGTTGGAGCCGAATGTATAGACCATCAGACGGTTGTCTTCAATGACTTCCAATCCAAGTTCATTAGCAGCCTTGCAGGTGATGTAACTTCTTTGGCTGCCAGTATCTAATAGAGCTCTGAGTTTTACTTTACCAGTCTTTCCTTGAACTTCAATTATTGCTGTTTGAAGCAAGGTTGTAGAGTTCCTTTTGTCTTTAGAGTGCATTGTTGTCGTTTTCTTTTGGTTATTTTGGGAGTCTCTATTTGGACATATGGCTGAGTTGTGCTGAGTGCTCTTGCAGTGGTAACATTTCTTTCCTTTGGTACATGTCCTAGCCTGGTGATCCTCTTTGAAGCATTTAAAGCACTTGCCTTTCAGCAAGGCCTTTCTTTCTTGAAGTGTCTTAGAACACTGGTCATTGAAATGGTGTCCCGAACAGAAAATGCAAGGTTCAATCTTCCTTCTTTTCTTCTCCGGAGCCACCAGGGTCGATGTCAGGTCGTGTTTCATAAAACGATTCTTACGTTTAATGGATTTCCATCCCCTTTTGCGCACATATTGAGAAGATTCTCGAACGTGTAAAGCTTCTGTGGAGATCATTGGTTCTGTAGAGTAGGGTTCTCGTCTGGAGAGCTTCGCAGTTATAATTTGTTCTAAATTTTTGCGGATCGTTTCCACATCTACTTCTTCAGTCTTTATCTTGGACCTAAGTTCATACAAAAGGTCATCAGGGAATTTATTTAAGATAATAGTTCGTAAGTGGTTGTGGTTTGTGTCCTCCCCCATACTCTTTAATATTCTGAGATGTTTTTCGATTATATTAAAGGTGTCCAAACAATCCTTTGGAGTTGCTGCCGCCGATTTCATTTCTGTTAAGGCTGCATAATGTGCATCAAGAACGAGACCCCTTTTTCCGTATCGTTCTGTCAAGAGTTGTACTGCTATAGTGTAATTTTCATTCGTTGAATCTAATCCTTGTACTGTTGCTAGGGCCTCGGCTTCTAAGGACGCCTGTAAGTATGCAAGTTTGTCTGCACTCCGTAGGTTTTGTGAGTCAATGTTAGATTGAAATCTGTCCCAAAACTCTGTCCACTTTAGTACGTTACCAGAGAACTTGGGCATCTCCAATTTGGGAAGCTTGCTCTGGACATATCTTTGTTGAAGGTTGCTATTAGAAGGCACTGATACAGGAGACGTTGCAGACAGGAGCTCGGCCTGCAGCTGAAGTTGAGTATATTCCACGATTTCATTCTCATCGAGTTTGTCTAGGCATGCATGTATCTCGCTGATAAAGCGATTGTTTAATATTTGCAGTTTATGGAGCAAGGCAACATTATGCTCTTCGTCTGCCTGTTCACACTCCTGGAAGCACGAAGAAACTTCCTCTTTATAGATCTTCAGTCTTCGTTTCCACGATGCCATGGTTCTTTCTTCCTGGCCAGCACCTCTAACCATTTGACGTTAGGTATTTGTCTCGCCGTGCTAGAGGCGCGACGCGGGTATGCCGTGAGTGTAAGTAGGTAGGTACCCTGTCTGCCTTTTGTTCGAGCGCGGTCGGTCCGCGCGTTGGCTCGCGTGACGGTAACACGGTTCTGCGTTCGCGCACAGCCACCTCGTCCTGCATTAATATCAATAGTTTCTGGATAAATTCCAAGAAATAGGAAGACTGTCGGGCGGTCCTTTCATAACAAACGGTGCCGCAACGAGGTGCCTTTATTTAACTTTGCTGTGTCGATGATGGTACACTACATACGTACATAATGTCTTCACATTGCGTCCCTAACTGGTGATAGACATAACGCCCATTCCTTGGAGTGAAGGGGGCCTTTTAGGAAAGTTTCATTTCTGGCAATATACACTACAATTTACACTTACCTCAGGCCGTTGTATTCACACTCATTCACTTTTGTAATTAATACCGGTGAAATTTTTAATAATTATATCGCTTAGCAAACACTAAAACGTACTATTTTTCACTTTTTTAACACAAATTTCTTGTCGTCTAAAGGACATAGGCAAAAATGGCGGAATCGAAACTTTTGGGCGGAAACTAGAAAAGTTTTACTATTAGCGTAAATAGGATACCGATTTGATTACGCAACAAGTGTTGTCTCTGTCTTACATAGAGGTGGTTCCATTAGACTGTCTCTTTCATCAATCATTTTGTTCACATTTCGTTCGTTTGATTGGTAATAAGTGACAGATACGAATGCAAAGCAGACTAGGGGTGGGAAGAGGTTATGACCGGCGAGGTCACCACAGGTGACAACTAAACCAAGTATTCTTACTTCGTTATTTACTATTCATTCAATAATTTTTTACCAAAAAATAGTAACTTATCCTTTAAGATACTGCTGTCCTTTCAGGGCACGACAGCGATTATTAGGTGAGTATTTTTGATAAATTCACAAAGAGTAGTAACTTATTCTTTAAATTACTGCTGTCCTTTCAGGGCACGACAGCGATTATTAGGTGAGTATTTTTGATAAATTCACAAAGAGTAGTAACTTATTCTTTAAATTACTGCTGTCCTTTCAGAGCACGACAGCTACAACATTTCCTTTCAGACTGGTCACCGATCTATTTTATACCACAATTTTTATTCTATTACTGATCCGATTCCCATAATAAAACCCTTTCGCAACTGGCTTTATTCACTTTCGGTTTTTGACATGTTTCTTAATGTAACTTTGTAAGGAGTATTTATCACAGTCACATCTCTATTTATTGTGTGTGGAGTCTACCAACTTAACAAAGCTTCTGAAACCGGAAATGAACTATAAATACAACTCCTTTTTTACAAGATCTGCATCGCAAAATTTACTGTAGTGTGTGTAAACAATAAAATAATAATGAAGTAAACATCAAACATGTAATCATACGCCATACTTTTTCTGAGGATCCCAGCATCTCCACCATGTCACGAAACTCCTGATCGTGAAGGAATTTGCCCGTAGTTCAAATAAAGGGAAATATGACGATAATATGAGGGCGATAGGTAGTGTATGTGAACGTGTGTATGTGTGAGTGTATCCGATGTTTGCCTGTAAATCACATAGATATTAAGTGCCTATACCCAAATTGTAATGCCCCATACAATCGAACCATGCAACTCATCCAAGGATGAGACGGGACTCCTTTGTCCCTAGAATGGCCTCCGACTCCGCCCCTCACAGCCATCCCTGACCACCGCGACCTTTCGTTCTGTCCGTCGCCTTTCATTTCAGTGGTTTACTCATATAACAACACATTGTAAACACTCACCTCCGTTCTCGGATCTCTTACCACATTTCCCGTTTCGTTCTCCATCCGTTTCTCTGGATATCCTGGCCTTCACACCGTTCTCCAATTTTCTGCTCCTCCGCAACTCCTCGTCGCAGGTCACCGTTCTCCCTCCATTCCCCGACCCCCTTCCCCTGTTCCCCCTGTCACCCGCCAGCTTTGCGTTCCGTTTTACAAAAGTTATTCGCTTTCGCGACATAAGGTGTAGTTTATACCTTTAACTTAATTGTACACAAATGAGTGACACTCATACACTTAATTTATATATACATGGATAGATCTTTTGACAATACTTGTACGTTTCAATACCTACACGTTTAAATACTATAACTTTTTTTGTGTTTTGATCCCAAGTTCTTAGTCACTTTGAATACCTAAGTACTTTTATAATTAACACTTTTTTCTATTTACAGAACGAAGAAAACAAATATTTTGAATATTTTGCGGGCTGAAGAAGGCAGTTGCAGTGAACCACGGCGCGACTTAGCTTCCAGTTTCTCAAGTCGTGTTTCAACTGGGACGTCTCGTCGCTCCAAGAAAACGGAAGGAGGGTATGTGGTTGATTTTAAACTCTATAAAACCAACGATTACATATCACACGCCCCTGATGTGCGCTACAGGACAGCGTTGGTGACTGTAAAATTACAGTGCGATGAGTCCTCACTATCTTGGGAGTCACTTCAAGACTTTCTAGGACATGCATATAAAGAATTTCAAGACACTGAACCAGTGCATTATGTGGATAACATTTTTATAAAGTAGATTTAATTTTTTATAGATATACCTTATGTATATTATTATCTACTATTATGACTACCTCGGTGGCACAATGGTACTATGTACGGACTGCCACACTCGAGGTCTCGGGTTCGATTCCCGGGTCTGGTGGATAATGTATAATTCTCTTTAGAATTTTATCCAGATAATTATCCCAGAGTCTGGACCTTGTGCCCGGTAAATGGTAATAGGCTCGCCCCCTATTACATGGGACCTAACATAGCTGGCGAGATGTGGGTGTGTTTGCACACCTCTGCCTACCCCTTCGGGGAAAAAGGCGTGATGTTATGTTATGTTATGTTCAAAAAATTGACTCAACAACCCGACCGACTTCAAATTACCGAAATGGGACCAAAATGAAATAGGACCACTTGGGAATTAGACCCTTTTAATTAAAAAAATAATTTTCTAAATCTGTTCTCCCAGTCAAAAGATATGAGGTAACAAACACCTTTACTCCTCCTTTTTTGGAATTCGGTTGAAAATAGGGTCCCTTTATATCCTTCCGCCGGGCGCCACTGGAAATACGTTCTGCTTGTAACCAGAGACGCCCGGCAACGGACGTTAGAGCGGCCGTGGCCTTGGACCGCGGAATTAAAAAAAAAACCTCTATATCCTACTAATATTACATATGCGAAAGTTTGTATGTATGGATGTTGTTACTGTTTCACGTAAAAACTACTGAACGGATTTTGATGAAACTTTACAATAATATAGCTTATACATCAGAATAACACATAGGCTACAATTTATAAAGATATTGTGTGAATTGTTCAAAATATGACGCGGCGCGACGGGAAAGGGAAAAAATCCAAATCACCACGCGGACGAAGTCACGGGCGACCACTAGTAATTAATAAAATGTTAAGAGCGTGTACGCCGTCTATGCGCAATTTGACTCAAAAACAATACTTTTCAAACCTGTTAATATCGTGAACTACTTATCTTACAAAAATGTTAATTACTAATAACTTTAGGCAATTTTGTAGTCTCAATAGTTAGTAGAGAAAATATTTCGATTAATACAGTATTTGTGCATTCTATTAAGATAACCTGACGGAGGTTTTCTCAATTACCCTTTCAGCATCAATTTCGAAGCTGCAAATATATGAAACTACTGACAAAATTAATTAACAAAAAATATTAACCAATCGATAAGATCCTTAGGAAAATAGTTAGTAGAAAAGATTTTATGATTAAGGGATATTATTACAAGAAATTAAAATTCAAACAATGTGAAATATTAGGAAATTTAAAAGGTTTTTCACCGATATATCTTATTATATTCAATATAATAATAGTTCAACTTAAAAGATCAATATCTTTTTTAAAATACCTAATTTGAATTTTTAATAAATTTATTACTATTAATTTTCTATAAATTTTTGAAAACTATTATAAAACATAGCGCGTCAATCTATTCAAATCAGTTCGCCGCGTGGCTTTCTAGAGTGAGGATGTGTCGCTCGGCGCTCTGATTGACCTGTGTTCACCTTTGACGTGCGTATAAGGATAGCAGACATTTATAGCGTCAACGACAAATCTTGGTACTTTGGTAAGTAAAATATTATATGACTTTTTTATGGCAGAGAATATTTTTAGTCACAACAAATTATATTTCAGCCGCAATGGGAAATAAAACCAAGTTATTTATAGCGAAGAAACGAAAACGAAAAAAATATACAAATTTGGAAAAGGCAAGAGCTAAAAGGTATATATTATGATATATATGCTATACTAGCTTCAACCCTCGGCTTCGCCAAATTAAAATATACACTTTTGCATCCTTATATTAATATGGTGTTTTATCTGGATCCTAATAACGCTAAGAGCAAATGTCTTTGAGATGCATGAAAACATAATACTAATAAGTGACTTAGCTTGTAGTGTTTAGTGGTACTTTTTACTATTAGTCTACTTGAGCCAGGTTTTATTTCAGAAAGGCCCGTTAACCATGGCAATTTCAATTGTATTTCAATGCCATAGATTTACACGATTAACATACTGTACAATTTTATTTAAAAACGTTGATATTATTTTATCCTAAGTCTGTTTCGTTTTCATATTTTTTTTTATTTAATTACTGCATGATACGAGTACTAACGCTTGTTACTAGGTTTGTGTGCTTATTGGTTTATGGTTTCACTACAGGCAATGTAAAAGAAACTCAAGTGATGAAGGAGTAACGGGAACAGTTGAGTATGACCATGCAAAATGTCATGACGAAGGAACAAAATGGTAGACCCACGAAAGTCCAGGTCAATGCCGCTGAGAACTACGACATATTAATTGAATTTATAAAGATGTTATTTCCTTCTTTTCTTTTGTTTCATTTCACTCTACACTAAATTCCAAGTACGAAGTCGCAAGCAGAAGCTAGTGTAAAATAAGGGTCTCCCTTGTTTGACCGAAAGGAATTGGCAAATGTTCACTTCCCAAAAAAAATTTCGCATAATTTCATTTGCCAAATTATTACTTAGCAAAAAATCTATTCACAAAAACTTTTAACGCAGACCTAAGGTTTTGGAAATTAACTTTTAAACTATAACTTGTTTATCAACTAGTACTTTTAACATTTTTTATTTAATCAAATATTTCAGTTGGAATAACAGTTTTTACGCAAAATCAAATAAGCCAGATATTTAGTATAGTCAGTTTTCAATTCTCCCTTTCCTATTCAGTCAAATGCTTCAATGACAAAAATGTGTTAAAGAAGAAATTAACCTAATCTAAATAGTTCAGTTCCGGGTAACCTACTAAAAACAATCTTTTTTTCTATCAATGCAAGTTGTTTCTGGCGTAGGTCACAGTTTTAACCTAACCTAACCTACCCATTTTGTTTACTTCCCATATTTTTTGTCTTAACAAATCATTTCACCATAAGTTTATTGTTTACTGTAATAAATAATTTGAAGACCAAATGCCCTAATGACATTATACTTGGTAGGTAATATTTTGCCAAGTAAAAATTTGACCAAATAAAAATATGCGTACTAAAATCATTCGAAATATTGCAAAACGGCAGGCACCCGTTAAATAAACTACTAAGTTTTATTGAATACTAAAAAAAAATCATAAATTTATGATATTTTTATTCAAACTAACTACACTGGAACTATAATGTTCAGTTGAACGGATCAAGATAAATTAGTTTGATTATAGCACGCCAGAGCTTCACACACAGTTACACTCGTGTCGCGCTTCTTCTGTGTGGGTTTGAATTACCTAAACTTAACGTCGCGCTCTAGGCGTACACGCTCTTAAGTACAAATCGTGTAATTAATATTATATATATTATATTATATATATATATATATTATATTATAATAATAATTAATTTAAGTAAATTAAGCCGGTAAGTGATGAGACTAATTAGGAATGAATGACGCAGCGAGGTAAAATTAAGAGTAGGCGATAAATAAAATTAATAATTAATAAAACAGGGCAATGTATTTTTATTTATTACTTTTGTCTGCCTTTTTATCTGTCTATACTAGTCTATTCTTGCAGTTTTTACAGACAGAATAAGGACACTAAGCTCGAACTGCTAAGATTATTATTAGTTGTAGGTATGTATGTATGTATGTAACATCTGTCCTGGCTTAAATTACAGAGTAGTTATGGATTTTCTATAGTTTTGGGTGCAAAGGGGCTCTACCAACATCTTTAGAGCCCCAGCGACCTCACCTGCTAGTGGCGCACCTGCTGATCAACGGACGAGGCTCGTTAATTTATGGTACCTATGGAGTGGCTTCGGCCCCTACATGGGTACCAGGTGGTACAACAGTGTTGGTCCGGGGGGGTACCACCGTGCAGCTGTGCTATAGCCCCCCAAGTAACCCAGCTCAGGCTGAGTTGCGTAGGGGTTCAGCAGCTGCACCGCCGGGCCCGGGGCGATGTATGGTGCAGCAGGCATGGGACCAGTGGGGGCGAAACGGAGTCTAGTGTGGGTGGTGTGGGTCGATTCGCCGGCCAGGGAGACCCTTAGCAACGGCGTTGCCGCGGCCGCCCGCAACACAGTCATGGGGCCCGCCTGGGACCAACCACCCCAGGAGGCTGCCCCACATGTTGCGCATAATCCTGATGTGGGATCGCCGCTCCGGGTGGTAACCGGTGTGGGGTGGCGGCGGCCTTGCATCAGGGGGGTTTGGGAGCCCTTCCGTCCGGCGAGTCGGCTCCGACCTAACCACATGGTTCTAGACAAAGCTAGCCCCTGCGCTTTATCACTTACTGCTGCACCAGATGTCGCCCTGTCTTCACGCTTCTTCGTCTTCAAAATCTACAATGGCAGTGCAACAAAAAAAAAGTAAACGTTACACAACGGCCCTAGGAAACCCCACGACTTCACTTTTCGAGGTGGAGTTCACTAACGTCCGTGGACTCCATGCGAACCTCGATGCCGTCCACCATCACCTTGAGACGGCACGGCCCGCTGTGATGTTCCTCACGGAGACACAAATACGCCGCCCTGACGACACGTCTTACCTGTGTTACCCCGGCTATGTCATCGAGGAACAATTTCGAGACAAAGCCGGGGTGTGCGTGTTCGTTAGGGCGGATGTTTGCTGCCGCCGGTTGCGCTGCCTAGAGAACCCCTCCAATTCTGTCCTTTGGCTGCACGTAGACCAAGGCTCTATGAGCCAGATCTATGTGTGCGTCTACCGTTCCCACACAGGGGATTCTGAGACAACAAAGCTCTTCCAGTACCTCAGCGAGACGGCTGATGAAGCGCAGGTGCGGTTCCCGAACGCTGACCTAGCATTTCTG
Organism: Nudaria mundana; assembly: GCA_963556515.1. NCBI lineage: Eukaryota > Metazoa > Arthropoda > Insecta > Lepidoptera > Erebidae > Nudaria > Nudaria mundana. The sequence continues at coordinate 295,928 of OY748290.1, read as the reverse complement.
GGGGACTTCAATGGCCATCACATTGAATGGCTGGGGTCCCTCAAGACTGATCATGCGGGTAGGGCCGCCCATGCGTTTGCTCTCTCCCACGGTCTGACCCAGATGGTATGCGGGATCACCCGGATACCAGACAGGTCAGATCACGCGCCCGCTCTGCTGGATTTACTGCTGACGAGTCGCCCAGCCCAGTAAAGTGTTTCGGTAGGAGCCCCATTGGGTAGTTCCGACCACTGTGTTGTTCACGCTGGCATGAAGGTGTCACCTCCTGCACGTGCTGTACAAATGTCACGACGACTATGGCACTACTCGTCGGCGGATTGGGACGGTCTACGCGATTACTATGCGTCCGTCCCCTGGAGCCAGCGCTGCTTTGTAGGAAAGGCTCCCTCGGATAGCGCTTCTGCGATTGCTGGCGAGATCAGTTTAGGGATGGAATATTACATCCCTTTCACTGATGTCGCCAGTATCCGCAGAGCCCGTCCCTGGTTCGGGCGAGATTGTGCCAAAGCTGTTCGACAAAAACAGTCGGCATATCGCGCCTGGATCAGGGCCCGGGCTGTGCGCGACCCAAACGTGGGCCACCTCAAAGCAGCGTACAACCGGGCCACAAAATCCAGCAAGAGGGCCTTTAAGAGAGCGGATGCCAAGCGCATCGCGCAGCTTGGTCAGGAGCTCACTTCCCATCCCACGGGCAGCCGTGGATACTGGCAACTGGCCAAGGCCGTGCAATCTAACTTCTGTCAGCCCTCGTTGCCACCGCTGCGTTACCCAGATGGAACACTGGCTCACAAAGCCCAAGAGAAAGCGGATATGCTCGCAGACCTCTTTGCGGCTAATTCCCGGGTCGACGACCGTGGCCTGCAGCCCCCCGCCATCGCCAACTGTGGCTACACTATGCCTGACATTGTACTCAGGCAATGCGATGTACGGGCAGTGC